>CM062232.1:11848959-12032470 GCA_031216185.1 Syzygium aqueum | reverse complement strand
ACTAAAAACTGATACATTTATGACAAATTTACTCTCCTTTAATTTCTGTTAAATTAGATTAATACTACAAAAAATCACAAACTGGTACATCTTTGGCAAACGAAGCGTAAAATATAAAACTGGCACATCAGTCAACTACCGCGTGTCATTTAACAAAGCAATTTGACTGTAAAATAACAAATTGAGGGTAAAATTATCACAGATGCACCAGTTTGAGGTTTTTGGTGATTAAAAAATTAATTTAGGATAAAATTATCACAGATGTACTTATTTGAGATTTTTCATGATATTAACCCTTGTTAAAATAAAGCCCACGTCATGTACCTCGGCGATGCAATTGATTCCCCCCGAGAGCGAAAGGTCAAAAATTCGTTAGGAGTTGTGGCATTGATTGAACGTCTATGGAGAGTGCTGGATGAAGGCTGGTCTATACCAATTGAATAGTGATTAATGTGAAGGGACTTTAGTTCGGATGGAAACATCAGTCTGAAGTCGCCGGCCGCCACCGTGGACGTCGGATGTGATCTCATCCGTGGCTTCCGTGACCTCGACCTGAGGACATGCAAGCTGAGCGACCTCGGGTTGAGGTCACCCATTGTCTTTCCACGGCCTTGGCGGCCGTGGCGAGAGAGGGCAAGCGAGATAACGGGTTGTGTCAAGTAGTGTAGCGAGAGGCTGCGACATGTGGTGGGGTGCCGGGGTAGCGTTCCGGTGAATAGTACCATTGTATTGTCACAAGCCTGCAATGAATGACACGTGGACGCCATCCGTCGGTCATTCGATTCCTCCCTCCTCCTTTGTTTGTACGCGCGACCACACTATCCCACCACTTATTGTAACCTCCAGCGATAGCATCATAGGCCCCCCCCGCGTGCGAGGACCGCCACCTCCACCATCTCGACCTCCGCTTTCCCACCAACCCCCCTCGCGATGCACCTCCACCACCAACACCTCCGCCCTCGGTCGACTCCTGTCGGTCTCCTATCTCCACTCGCCAGGCCTCGGCTCGTCGAGACCGGAACACTCACAAACTTCATTAAAATAAAAAAAACGCCCACATACCCACACCTAAATTTATAAATCCTTCATAATTTCAGAAAATACAAATACCATTTCAAACTTCAAGTGGGAAAAGAGATAATCCAGAAAACAAAAAGAAGAGACGCTACGAGAATTTGGGTAAACACTCGAGTCGCACTCACTATTTTGTTAAGAACACCCAATGATGGCATGCTGGCCACAAGCCCTCACAGACCCCCCCACGGACGGGACAACTGAAGAGACACCGCCACGCCCCACGGGCGCTTTTCCGTACGGCGGTGCCCGCGCTAAAATAAGGTCAGCACCAGCCAGATCCTGTGGACGTCATCATCTCCGCCGTACACAAAAAAACAGAGGAGAGAAAGGGAAAACATCAGATTGATCATTGAAAAATTGTCCGCCGTCCGGTGCGGGAAGCACGCTCGAGTGCGCTCTCTTTTGAAGAATGGGGAGGCATGCTGGGGCCTCACCTCCTCCTCGCCACCAAAAGGCAAAAAGGGGTTCGTAGATTCGGGCTTTCGCCTCGCTTGCCCGCCTTTGACAATTGATTTATTATAATTAAACCCGTTTTGGAGATAATCACGCGATCCAATTTAGGATTCTACATCACTTATTTTTGGATTGGACATTTCAACATGTCACGATAAGTGGGTTCCGGCCGGGTTTATCTCGCATGCGCGGCACATTGCTCATCAGATTTCATGTGATGTTCCGTTCATATAAATGTATTTGTGAAAATCGAGCGTGCGCTATTATTTCGTTGGGTTGACATAATAGATTTTGATAGGTCTTCTATATTAAAACTCGAGCTTTTATAGAATCCCGTAAATGAGCTACACAATTTTACCGCTCAATGCGCGTAGTATTATCTTTTCAGGATTAATGCGATGAAAAACCCTAAATCGATGCCTCGATGACAGATTTATATAAAACTAAAACTCTAAACCAGTACATCCGTAACAAATTTATCATTCGTTTTCACCGTCAATTTACCGAGTTTGATGACATGTGGCAATTGATGGGTGTATCGGTTTAGGGTTTTACTCTTCATTTGTCACAGGTGTATCGGTTTAAAATTTTTCGTTGTATTAATCTAATTTAATAGAAACTAACAGAGGGTAAATTTGCCACATGTGTATTAGTTTGGGGTTTTTGTTAATCAAAAAATTAGTTTAGGATAAATTTGTCAAATGTGTATCAGTTTGGAGTTTTTCATTGTCAAAAAATTAGTTTGGGGTAAATTTATCACATGTGTACTAATTTGAGATTTTTCACGATATTAATTATTTTTCTTATAAGAGTTTCGAAGAGAGAGTATATAATTTACGGTTAGATTTATTAGTCATGTGACATGGATTTTGCAAAATAATTTCCGTATGCAATTCATTCGAAATTTGACATCAATGTACCAAACCAACTTCATTGATTCGAGAACGCAAGTGCATTTCCATTTTAAGATTTTCTTACTTTCATATTTGAATTTCATCGTAAGTCATCGCGCTCTCTTCTCTCTCCTTTATCCTCTTTTTTTCGCCTTTATCTTGCTTTTACTTTTTTTACTTTCTTGATCCGTTGTTGACTTAGTAGTAATACTTTATGCTCATTCTCGTCCATTGTTATATACCATTTAAACTCACAGCACGTTCAATATCATTTTATGGACCAAAACCCCACTTTTAAAATTAGTCTATATTAATTCACTTTCTATGCGAGACAGATAAATTGCAGCAAATTTGTTAGCATTTTGGGTTAATTAAAAAAAAAGCACAAACTTTATCTTGAGTGACAATTATCGCCTAAATTTTTTTTGATTTAATAAAAAACACCAACTTTTACTCGACTGCCAAATTTGGCCCCCGTGATGTGAAAGTTTCAAATTTTTTGGGCCAGATTTAAGATTTAAGTAAAAATTTGTGATTTTTTATGAGACAAAAAAAGGTTTGGATCAGAATTGTCACATACGGTAAAGTCGATATTTTTTTTTTTTGGAATTAGGCCTAGCATTTTTCGAATTTTTGGATCATTTAAGCTTCGCAATAGGTGCTAGTAATAGGCGAAAATATTAGGGAAAATTTCAAATAAGAGTCTGAAGTGATTATATAGTTTCAAAGAAGGGCTCAACTTTCTAGATAGTTAAGGACATTTTCTTCCTTTACCTTATTTTTTGAATTTTGGATTTTTTCCTTTCTTTTCTTTTTTCTTTCTTATTCGTTGGGGGCTGGCTAGCCACTGCTGATCGCTCGGAGAGGGCTGGGTGAGACTGTGCTTGCTAGCCATAGGCGAGGCCGGCCCTCGCAAGATTTGGGAGATGGTCACCTTGCCAACAACCGGCAAGGGACAATCTTGCCTCATCTAGGCCAGATTGACTTCGCCCAGGCAAGGGGTGCGACTCACCTAGGTGAGGCCGTCCCTTGCCGATCGTTGGGGAGGCAACCCTCGCCCAAATTTAGCAAGGGCCGGCCTTGCCTATGGGCGACGAGGGTGGCCCTTGCTTGAAAGAAAGAAAAAATGAAAAAAGAAAGGACAAAAGCAAAGAAAAAAAATGAAAAGTGAAAAAAAGTAATTTAAAATTAAAATTATCTTTTGACGAAAGTGCTCTTAATTGGCCATAATATTTTGGCAATCATCGAGGTCAAGTTTTTATTTGAAACTGCAATAACCACTTTAAGCCCTTATTTTAGATAATAAGAGCATATCTTATTTAATGCAATAAACTAGTAAAAGGAAAAATGCGAGAATGAATACTCATAAAAGGATATTGGGCTAAAGGATGTACGTGTCAAAACGAAGACCAAAACGTCTCGAAAAATTGGAGAAATAATAAAGACACTCAAGAGATGATAAAGGCGCCACCTGTCAGCACCTTAAGAACTCTATCTAAACCTCGACTTTACTATTATCTATATATTAATGAGGAATAATATCAGATTCACCGGGCTACAAAAATTAAATTAAATTTATGCCAGACAATATTAGATTTTTTTCTGTCAAGCAGTAAAACAGCTTGGAGGGGAGACCAAATGACCAATACTATCAACCCCTTATGGACATTATCATAAGATTTCTATGCCCGCTACGAAATGTTGGGATGAGTTATGCTTACAGATTAAGTGAATTTAGAACTTAATCGAATCTTTTGAGTCAATACTAATTATGATTATCGAACAAACTCATTTGAATTAAGCTCCGTCGTTATAATTTTAGACTTTATTGGGGTTATTAGGATGGTGGATATTCTTTTTTTGTTTGGCCGCCACTATAGAGACAACTGATTAGAAAAATCACTAGCAATACCTGATCACGATTCACATTCCGTCCTATCAATGAAATATGTTCTAGGGATAATCTTTTGCAAAATCAATCAATCTCGCGATCCAATCACAAGATCGATGGCAACATGCCATTCTACGGATGGCATGAATCTTGTTCTTGACAAATTAACGCTAAGAAGAATCTAATTCCCACTCACCTTCCTGGTCTTTGGTGGTGGGCTAGGCTTCATGTCCAAGAACAATTATATATGCGCACACACAAATAATAGTACATATATTTACGGCGATATCTTACAAAATATTGATTTTGATATTGGTAAGTTTAGTGTTAATTGATAAGATATAAATTCTTGTATTTGATCAATCTGACTAAGATTAGGTGTTCTTATTCCTATATTTTGTGCGTATTACTGACTGATAGTTTATGGTTAGTTGATGAATTGCAAATCATAGATCAAATTTTACTATACTAAAGAAATTAATGTATGAATTATGATTTGTAATTTGAAGTTAGCTTAAGGTAACACTCCTACACTGATTCATTGTTTTAATTTGCTGTTATATATGATTATGATACTATTATCTGGTGATGAATATTTTATTAGTAATCTCTTTAGCGATTATAACTAGACGTCAGTGTAGAAAAATTACGAAATACAATAAATTAGGGTTAATACCACCAAAAACCCTAAACTGGTACACTTGTGACAATTTTACCCAAAACTATTTTTTTATCATAAAAAACCCCAAACTGATACACTTGTGACAAATTTACCATGAACTATTTTTTTATTATAAAAAACCCCAAACTGATACACTTGTGATAAATCTACCATGAACTATTTTTTTGATCACCAAAAACCCCAAACTGGTATATATGTGATAATTTTACCCCGAACTAATTTTTTAATATTATTTTTTATTTTTCGAATTTTTTTTATTTTTTCTTTGCTCTTTTTTTCATTGTCTTTAATCTCTGGCCGATTGTCGGTTGCCGGACCGGCAGCCGGCCAGAGGCGGAAGCCGGTGAGGTCGAGCCTCGCCAGCGGCCGACGGGGCCGGGCCCTCGCCGGCGTTGGGCAAGGTCGGCCTCGCCTGGCAACGGCGAGCTCGAGCCTCGCCGGCTTCCGCCTTTGGCCGGTTGCCTGTCCAGCGATCGTCCAGAGATTAAAGACAAAGAAAAAAAAGTAAAGAAAAAATAAAAAATTAATAAAAAAATTCGAAAAATAAAAAATAATATTAAAAAAATTAGTTCGAGGTAAAATTGTCACATGTATACCAATTTGGGGTTTTTGGTGGTAAAAAAAATAGTTCAGGGTAGATTTGTCACAAGTGTACCAGTTTGAGGTTTTTTATGGTTAAAAAAATAGTTTGGGGTAAAATTGTCACAAGTGTACCAGTTTAGGGTTTTTCGTGATATTAACCCATAAAATTAAGAAGTATATAATTGATATTTACTATTAAAAATATTTTAGTACTATGTTTGATGAATTATTTTACATTTTAATTGTCACTGAAATTGAACTATTATAAATTCGTATATTGAAATAGATGCAACGTACTGTAATTCCAAGTTGAATTTATTGGGGTGCTAAATTTATTTCATTATGTAATATTTTATCTCAGAATCCACCAAAAGAATTACTTTTTCCTGAATGATTTTAATTGTCAATTGTATGATTTTGAGTGGAACCAACTTTATCTAACGATTAATGTGAATTGGGCTAATATGAATCAATTGCAACTGATAAATTTCTTTGGAAGAGACCCATGTTTCGACCACATTCGACTAATGGAGGTGGGGTTTAAATTTAAAGATTGGCCAAAAGAAAACTACAAAATTTGCAGTATCAATTTCTTATGGCTCCATCGATTATATGCATGAGCGAATTTACTGCATGCCTCTATTTTTCTTTAGTTGACTTTTTAAAGGTGGCATGGAGCATCATCGTTGTCTTTGTTTTGCAAAAAAGCTCGTAAAAAAAGAAAAATCAGAGAAGGTCACAGGACTGCAAGTACGTGTCAGCTAATTCAAGCACGGCTTGCAACGACATAATTGATGCCCCCGGTTTAATTGCCAGTAAACCTGTCGGTGACAACATTATTTCCCAATTACAGTGAATCATAGTAGCATGTTAATGGGTCTAATCATGTTCTTCTGGGTGGTTCAATTCGTCACCTTGAGTACTCAATGAGCCAACCTTTTCTTGTTCATTTAATCGTGAAAATCACATAAAATGTCATGAGAAAAATTACCCAATCAATCTTAAACATATTTTACGGATGTCAATTTAGTTTTAAATTTTTAATTTTGCTAATTCAATCCTAAATCTTTGCATGAAATATAGTCATTCCTATGTGAAATGAATGCGAAGCCTCAAATGCTAAAGACAAAAAAAAAACCCAAAGTCACTCTTCACAACCCTAAATGACCCTTTCCAATCTCAATGTAGAATTTCCAAAGGAGCGGCTGATTGGTTAAGTATTTTGTTTGAATGTTAGATATTCTAAGTTCACTTAGAGTAATTCCTATGGCTGCATCAGATGCTCTATAGGTGGAGTCAAGAACATTACCAATTAGTCATAAGCTTATTATACAGACGCCAACTCAGTCCTAAACTTTCTAATTTCGCTAATATACTTCTAAACCTTTGCATCAAATTTCAATGTAGTCATTCCGATCAATTGCTATCGAAAGTTGCCGACGAAGCCAAAATGACTATAATGGAATTTTACGCAAAGATTTAAAACTACATTGGCAAAATTGAAAAGTTTAGGACTGAATAGACGTATGCACAATAGATTTAAGACTGGTTTTAGTAATTATCCTAGGTTCTATGCACGTGCTACTAATTTGGAGATGATATTGTAAATTCTATTTGCTGAATTTATATAGTAATATCATTCTAGAGATAAGATGAGAATCCTCATTTGTAAAAGCATAGGCAAAAACTTCTACACTAATGATATTGCCCCTAAATCGTGTTGGCACTCAAAAAGAAGGATGAAAATATCGTTACTTATTTATGCACTAGAAAGAAAGTGGGTGGTTACTTACTTATGAGTATTAATTAATATTAAAAAAAGTGAGACAAGTAGTGATTTTAACACACATACACATACATATACAGTATATCAAAACAAACGCATGCTATGTGCGTCACATGCATTTCGTAAATGGGTTTGAGTTGTTTTTCTTTATTTAGGCCGTCGGTAGTGTTCTTTTAAAAAAAATCCCGGTTAATTCTCTGTTTTGCGCATTGTTTCAATCTTAGTCTTTGAAAAAGTTCTTCGACGAGAAGAATAAACTAAGTGGAGAACGGAAAAGAGTTATTTCTTTCACAAAAATGATACATAACGCAATGAGAAGTTTAGGAAGTTAAAAGTGTGACAAACCTTGCTTTTGATTTCAACATGTAGATGTAGATATGCAGGCGAGAAAAGTAATCCATCATCGGTTACACGCGTGGCTTAAGTAGATGGACCAATAAAATTCTTCTGAAGAACTTCATTGATGCCTGCGTGTCTAGCATTCATAAATTCATCTCCAAAAAAGTCCAATGCTTTCGAACCAGAAGATTCTGTCAAATAAGAAAAAGAAAAAAAAAAGAAAGAAAAATCTCCCAATTTCGTCGTCGTTAGATTCCGTAAACGACATAATCATACAAGTGGAACTTTCCCCTCTCTCTGTCTCTGTCTGTCTGTCTCTCTCTCCATCTGCTTCCAAAGATCAAGAGACTCACTCGCTCTCATTCTTTTAATGCAACCGTATATATACGTTCCATTTGGCAACCTCTATCTTCCCAGCCCTTGGCCTTCTCGGTCTTCTAACTGAAACTCCCTCCCTCTCTCTCTCTCTCTCTCTCTCTCTCTCTCTAGTTTTTGTGCTCGTTGAAGTTTATGATGAGTTCAGGCAAAGATCTAAGTTGGGTCTGTTGGGTTTGCTGAGTTTCTTGCGTTGGTGAAGCTCAAGCTTGTGGTGAGTGGCTCGAGTCACTGGCTCAGGTGGTCCTGGTCCGAGGCTTCTTGAACCTTGAAGCTGTTTGAGAGTCTCTGTATATCTTCTTGCTTTTCTTTCCTTTGGGCGTTGCTGGAGAAGAAGCTGAGGAAGGTTCACGGCCGGTTTCTTCGGTTTTTGTGCATGTAAGTCATACGTATTTTCAAATTAAAGCAAAAAGTCGGCTCCAAAGAGTGAAAAAAGTGAGCGCTATGTGAGAAACAGCCAAGCCAAATTCACCTTTGTCCTGTCTCTTGCTGTCCTAAATTTGGAAATACTGAGGTTTCGTTTTTTACTGTAATTTCACCATATTTCCCATGTTTTGGCGAATCCTGAGTTTCTACCGTTATTTTCTCATTTTTCCTTCAGCTGGAATATAAGAAATGAAAACCATCATTTTCCTTTTCCTTAACTCACAATAATCTGTGCTTTCTGCTCTTTTTTTTTTTTGGTTGCAGCACATAAGGTTTTGGTGGGCAGATCTTGGAAGTGCAATTGTACATGAGTTGGCTGTTTTGTTCCGCTCACAAAGATTCAAGATTTGAATTGAACCTGAGATTTTTCTTTCATTATTCAGTTCTAAATTCTAAGAGTTCGTGTGGCAATGGAGACAAGCTTCCTGTTGGCTAAACTCAACATTTTGATGACCTCTGATCATTCCTCGGTTGTGTCCATGAACCTCTTTGTGGCACTTCTTTGTGCCTGTATTGTGGTGGGCCACTGGTTGGAGGAGTACAGGTGGATGAATGAATCCATCACAGCCCTTGCCATTGTAAGTTCAATAGACAGATTTTTGGGAAAACTTATATCTTGATTTGATTGTTTACAGGATTATTGGGCTATAATATGTAGGGTCTGTGCACTGGAGCTGTAATTTTGCTTACTACTGAAGGAAAGAGCTCTCGTCTTTTGGTTTTCAGCGAAGATCTTTTCTTCATCTATCTTCTTCCACCTATTATATTCAACGCCGGGTGAGTTGAGACAAATTTTTGCGCCAAATATTCCATATTTGATTATGCGAGAGGTTGGAGTTTGCTGTATCTTCTTTTGCTAAATGATTGGAAGTCGTTTAGTTCATCCACGACATATTGTTCTTATTTTTCTCCCCAGGTTCCAAGTGAAGAAGAAGCAATTTTTTCGCAACTTCATGACAATCATGCTCTTCGGTGCAATTGGTACTGTAATATCCTTCGGTATCATATCACTAGGTATATGTCTGCTATATGTTCTCATCTCAAGGAAAACAATCATTCCAAACAGATTGTTCCCGTTGAATTAAAACGATATATTCTATGGAAGAAAACTTGATCCATCTGCACCTTCGTCGATTCTTGTATATAGTTCTGACTGACTCTTATAGTTTCATGGCCTCTTATTCAATCTAGGTGCCGTACACATCTTTCAGAAAATGAAAATTGGTCCACTTGAATTGAGAGATTATCTGGGTATATACATCTCATTTAAGTTATTTTTTCCTTTGACTTGGGACTCTACATTTAAGTGACTTATTGTGTACTGGAACTGACACCCTCATGGTGAATGCAGCGATTGGAGCGATACTTTCCGCAACAGATTCTGTCTGCACCTTACAGGTATTAAGGTGGTATGAAGCTGCAGTCCAATTTTCCCACCACCTGGGCAGAATGATGACAGGAGAAAACATAATCGATATTTGATTACTTGGTGCAGGTGCTTAATCAGGACGAGACGCCTCTATTGTACAGTCTGGTCTTTGGTGAAGGCGTCGTGAATGATGCTGCGTCAGTCGTCCTGTTTAATGCAATTAAGAGCTTCGACCTTACCCACATCAACTCGAGGATTGCTCTGGAGTTCATGGGAAACTTCTTATACTTGTTTATCTTGAGCACAATGCTTGGAGTTTTGGTGAGACTCCCTCCTCCTCCATCCCGGCTTAAGATGCTGTTCTTGATCTGTTTTGACATGTTTGGTTTGCATTCCTGCAGGCGGGGTTGCTCAGTGCTTACATTGTTAAGAAACTCTACTTTGGCAGGTTGACAAATTGATCCCTAGCACCGATGTCTGGTTTAATTGTGTATAAAATGAAACCAGTTAACAATATCTGTTCAGTGCTCACATTTTATTTTGGGTACTTTCTTTTTTGTGTTCTTATAGTTTCTAATGTTACAAGTGCAGGCACTCTACAGATCGCGAGGTTGCGCTAATGATACTCATGGCATACCTCTCATATATGTTGGCTGAAGTAAGATAATTTTTAGTTCTTGCATGCTCGTAGAACTATTCTCCACCGATAATTCTTTCTTCACCTCTTTTCGGACTGCTAAAAGTGGATTGTTTTGGCAGTTTTTTTACTTAAGCGCCATCCTCACTGTGTTCTTCTGTGGAATTGTCATGTCGCATTACACATGGCATAACGTGACAGAGAGTTCAAGAGTGACCACTAAGTTTGTCGAATCTACTCACTCTCAATCTTTTCCTTGGCCATGATTTCTGTTATTTTCATGCGCTAGTGTTCACATATACTTGCCAATGATTGCAGGCACGTTTTTGCCACTTTGTCGTTTGTTGCTGAGATCTTCATCTTCCTTTATGTTGGAATGGATGCATTAGATATCGAGAAGTGGGGAGTTGTCAGCAATAGGTAATGATAAGTCTGTTACATTCTACATTTGCTAGGTGATGTTGGATAGGGGGAATCACATTTCCATTTTCCTAATGTTTCGTTCTTCTTCTTCGTTCATTCACAGTCCTGGAAAATCAATCAAGGTCAGCTCGATATTGTTGGGACTCGTTCTGATTGGAAGAGCAGCCTTCGTTTTTCCCCTATCGTTCTTATCCAACCTGACTAGGAAGTCTAAGTACGAAAAGATTGATTTAAATCAGCAGGTTGGAGATCAGAATTTTCTTGTGGATTTTCCTGCGTATGAGGTAGTCAGCATGATGGATTTTCCTAATTTAACTCTGATATGTTCAGGTCACAATTTGGTGGGCAGGCCTTATGCGTGGCGCTGTCTCCATGGCACTTGCTTATAACCAGGTAAAATGATGAGATAATGCACTTTTCTGGAAGACTTTTCTCACGCGATACTGTGAGGTTCTATCTATTCCTAGTAATAAGACGAATGTGGTAGCCTGAGATGCCTATTTGAAGAGGTTTTATTATATTTTCTTGTCTTAATCTGACACATATGCTTGCTCTGAAGTTTATTTTCTGCAAGTGCAGTTTACTCGGTCCGACGCGAAATTGCGGGGCAATGCGTTTATGATCACAAGTACCATCACGGTCGTTCTGTTTAGCACTGTGGTAAGACAGCGCTTCATATGCCCAGTCTAATTGGTGGCATAACTTGTACATTGTGCCTCAAGATATCATTCATCGATACAGGTGTTTGGACTGTTGACAAAGCCTCTAGTGAGAATCTTGCTTCCTTCGACCAGATACTTTGCCAGCACAACATCTTCTGAGCCATCAAGTCCCAAATCCTTCACTCAGCCACTGCTCAGCAACGGACAGGAATTGGAGTCTCACCAGAACGGCAAAAACATACTCCGACCAAGCAGTTTGCGCAAGCTCCTGAGCACGCCTTCTCACACAGTGCACCATTACTGGCGAAAATTCGACGATGCCTTCATGAGGCCTGTGTTTGGCGGGCGAGGTTTTGTGCCTTTCATTCCATGCTCGCCCACCGATCAAGACGATCATCAGTGGCTCTAACCAAAGCGGAAGACGAGATCAAGAACTAATGATTTTGTTAGGTGGTTTGTAAATAGGACACATTAATACACAGGTTTTATCAAGTGTGAAGTTTTGACGACTTTGACAGGATTGATGGCGTATACGGAGAGCAGCGGCATTTTATTCGATGCAGCTACTTTGCATTTTTGTGACAAGAGAGATTTGATTTCTTCCCCTTGTTTTTCTTTGTTGTTGTTTTGGGCATGTATTAAGAGAGTGATGGCTTTTGTAATCTCCTCCTCACTGGACGATATCTCTGTCTGAAATTCATTGCTTCACCAACAGTGAGCTTTTGAAGCTGTCAGTGTTTGTGTGCATTAACATCTGCTGGCCGACTGTTGCGTTTAGGCATCGTTGTAAATGTGCACTGCGCCGTTGAATCAAGTTCCATCATTGCGGGGGCATATTGCAACTGTCCAGCAGTGAAGTCCTTCCCTCTACTTCCCATCACTCTGTCATCTTACTCTTTTATTAATTGTCCAGAGATGAGTCTCTACCCTCTACCAAATCAGTGTCATCATCTTCAATCCCTCCTGATGCTAAAAATTAGGAGTTGCCAAAAAATCAATTGCTTCCCCATAGGAGGTTTGCCTCCCATTGCAGGAGCTTAAAATTTCAGGGTGCGAGAATTTGAAGCAGCCAGTGAAGGAATGGGGTTTACACATGCTCACATCCCTCGAGCATCTAAAATTGACGGCAGCATGGGAGCGACAGAGAGAAGGTGTGTGGTTTCCTTCGGAGGATGAGGATGCGTGGAGCCTTCTGTTTCTTCTTCTCTAACCTCTCTTGAGATGACAAAACTGAGGAACGTGGAAAGACTATCAAGTGGTCTTTGGAACCATCTCTTCTCTCTCAAACAGTTACGGTTTGCAGATTGCCCGCAATTGAAATACTTGCCAGAGAATGGCCTCCCTCCCTCCCTTCAAGTATTGGAGACAAATTAGAAGCGAGATTCTGGAAGATTGATGCTTAAAACTCTCTGGCGACTATTGGCCCCTCTTCCAAGAAATCCCTTTCATCCTCACTGGGTATGTTAGGATGCAATGAATTAAAATCAAACACACCTGACCCGCCATTCGGGTAAGTTTTCAGTTCTGAAGGCTTAAATTTCCATTCTGTATTCCAATGAGATGTTTACATGCTCTGAAGTTTACGGGCAACTTCTCAGTCCTGGAAAATCAGTGAAGGTCAGCTCGATATTGTTGGGACACGTTCTGATTGGAAAAGCCGCCTTCGTTTTTCCCCTTTTGTTCTTATCCAACTTGTCCAGGAAGTACGAAAAGATCAACTTAAAGAAGCAGGTTAGAAATTAAAACTTTCTTACGGATTTTCCTACAGATGAGGTAGTCGGCATGACGGAGTTTCCTATTAACTTGATATGTCCAGGTCACAATTTGGTGGCTGGGGCTTATGCACGGGCTGTCTCCATGGCACTCGCCCAAACCAGGTAAAATGATCGGATAACTCCCTTTTCTGGAGACTTTCCATGCTTGAGACCGTGAGATTCTTTCTATTCCTAGCAAAGCAATGAATGTGGTTGCTAAAGATGCCTATTTTAAGAGTTTTTGCTATGTTTTCTTGTCTTAATCTGACGCATAGGCTTGCTCTCAAGTTCACTTTCTGCAGGTACAGTTTATAAGGTCAGATGCAAAATTGCCGGGCATTGTGTTTATGATCACAAGTCCCGTCACGGTCATTCTGTTCAGCACTGTGGTAAGGCGGTGTTTCCTGTGCCAAGTCTAATTGGTGGCATAAAATGTAGCTTGTGCCTCAAGATACCATTCATTGATACATGTGTTTGGACTGTTGACGAAGCCTCTAGTGAGAATCTTGCTTCCTGCGACCAAATATTATGCCAGCATGATGTCTTTCGAGCCATCAAAGTCCCAAATCCTTCACTCAGCCACTGCTCAGAAACGGACACGACTTGGAGTCTCACCAGAACAGCAAAGCATACCCCAACTGAGCAGTTTGCGCAAGCTCTTGAGCACACCTTCTCACATGGTGCGCCATCACTGGTGAAAATTTGATGATGCCTTCATGAGGCCCGTGTTCAGCAGGTAGGGTTTCGTGCCTTTCATTCCATGCTTGCCCACAGATCAAGACGATCATTAGTGGCTCTAACGGAGACTAATGATTTTGTTTAGCGGATTGTTTATGGGACACGTTTATACACAGGTCTTTTCTAGCATGAAGTTTCCACTGCTCTGATGAGATTGATGGCAAAAATGGAGAGTAGCAGCATTTTATTCGAAGCAGCTACTTTGCATTTCTCTGATATACAGATCCAATTTCTTCCTCTCGTTTTTCTCTTTTCTTGTTTCTTTCTTTTGTCCGGGGCTTGTACTAAGAGAGTTAACGGCTTTTGTAATCTCCTCCTCTCTTGCTGGTATCTGAATGTCTGAAATTAATTGCTTCATCAATTGCTTCTGATTTCCTTTCCAACAGTTGAGCTTCTGAGCTGTCGGTGTTAAAGTGCATCAATGTTGGAAATTGTGATCATTTTCACGAGCTATCCAAACTTCTCCAGCTGCTGTCGAAGATCGAAGAAAAGTCAGAGAATTAAGATTGGAAAATGTTGAAGAAGAAGCCAAGTTGAAGAAGCTTTCTTAGTCAAAACAAATGTCAACTAAAACAAGTTGAAATGCATATCCCTTAGCTCCCTCACCATTCCAACCACACCATACGTACTCCTCCATATAAAATCTATGAAACTATACTTGCATATCCCATAGCCTACTATTCCTTGAATACCTGAGAAATAATGCTGAAAAGAAAGTTGAGAAATTTTTTGTATATTTTGATGTATATATTAATAAAGAATCCATTAGCCTATTTACGGGCTTTATTGGAAAACTATTCTAAGATAATAATCTCAATCAAAATATGCACCATCAAAAAGAGATATTAGTGCAATACACGTGCAATATACATGCAATAATCGTGCAATACATGTGCATTATACATGCAATACATGTGCAGTATACATGCAATCTTGAGAGATGTGATTAATTAATATAATTATCAAAACATCTCTAACAATGGAAATTATCCTAGAGAAATTCAAAATTATATCTAATAGTCATCTCTATACCTTGCCTCTTGTTCATCCCCACATTAAATATAGCATACACACATATAGTTGCACATATTCAAACCACAAACTATCATTGATACCAAAATTATGCTTTTACACCATCAAATTTTCGACAATTAACATCCACTAGCCCGGCATCACATTTAGGTACTGTTAAATTTATGTCTCGAGTTTGAGCTTAAGAAACAAATTCATGCTGATTTCGGATGAGGGGCTCACGGCAACACAAATAGAGAAGGCCACTAAAAGACAAAATGTGGCACACTTTATTTTATTATATCTATTTTGGTGGGTCCAGGTCAATTTGTTGATTCCTTACCAGTGAAGGACTTCCCTTCTTGAACGCACAAACAAGGGTTTTTGCCGCAAAGAAAAAGAAAAATTGAGGGTTTCTTTCCTTCAGCGAAGACAAAAAAAAAAAAGCCGCACAAAGCAAGACATATAGAGACACTCGTATTCAAGCTGCACGAAGGAGGCAGAACGTATAGAGACGTTCTTGATCGCGCACGTGTTTGGTTTGGGCTTAAACACGCGGTGATTTGTGCAGTGAGTTTATTTTGTCCAATTGAATTATTTATTTATAAACGCTCTGGATTTAAGCTTAAATTTAGATGTAGGAAACACTCGACCGTATGAGCGAATTGTAACTCTGATTCTCCAATTTTAATATATTATTGGTTACTGGCTTTCCCCGTAGATGTAGGTACCCACATTCGGAACAAATCACGTAAATCTCTAATGTCCTTTATCGTGCCTTGTTTCTTTCTCTGGTATTTTTGCACTCACTTCATTTGCAAGATCCTATCGTTTCCGTGATATACTACAACAATTGGTATCAGAGCTTGAGAGTTGAATTTTCGTAATTGTGATTTGAGGCTTTTGCTTGTCTGATTATTATCTAAAAATTCTGTTATTGCAATTATGTCTGGAGTGAAAGTTGAAATTGAGAAGTTTAGTGGAAAGAACAACTTTGGGTTATGGAGTATAAAGATGCGTGCGTAAATACGTACCCTGCTAAAGCCCTGCATTCATCCAAGTCACCAGCATGATCAGAATCCACATAACCAGTGGTCTTACTGCCATTACTGTCCCTTCAGTACACAATTCCAACATTTGTTGTCCTCTTTAGATATCTGAGGATCCACTTCACAGCTTCCCAATGGACTTTACCAGGACGTTTCATATAACGACTAACAATGCTCACTGCTTGTGAAATATCAGGCATAATGCATATCATAGTATACATAATACTATCCACTACACTAGAATAAGGAACGTGAGACATATGCTCCTCCTCTTTCTCAGTTTATGGTGATAACTTATCTGAAAGTTTAAAGTGCTTCGCTAAAGGTATACTCACAGATTTTGCTGATTGCATATTAAATCATGCAACAATCTTCTCAATATATTTCTTTTGAGAAAGACGTAAAATTTTTGCAGTTCTGTCATGCAAAATCTCCATACATAATATTTTCTTTGCAGCACTTAAATCTTTCATCTCAAATTCAGCACTCAATTGCCTTTTCAACACATCAATATCAAACATATTCTTAGCTGCTATCAGCATATCATCAATATATAGTAACATATATATCAAAGACCCATCCTCTAATCTCTTAAAATAAATACAGTTATCCATCTGTCTTTTAGAATAGTCCTGACTAGCCATGAAAGAATTAAAATGCTTATCCCACTGTCTAGGAGATTGTTTCAGCCCATACAAAGATTTTTTTAATAAGCAAACATGATCTTCCTTACTCAAAATAGCAAATCCCTCTAGCTGCGTCATGTAAATCCGCTTCTCCAACTCGCCATGAAGAAATGTTATTTTAACATCTAGCTGCTTCAGCTTGAGACCCTGTGCAGCAACTAAGGTAAGTAAAATACGAATAAAAGTATGTTTTACCACATGAGAGAACACCTCGTTGTAGTTCATGTCCTCCCGTTGTGTATACCCCTTCGTAACAAGTCTCGCCTTATATCTAGCTGCCTTGACACCGAGAATGCCCTCCTTCTATTTAAAGACCCACTTACTTCCGATAATCTTCTAGCTCTTTGGTACTTTGACCAACTCCCATGTCTCATTTCGATGGAGTGATTGTATCTCCTCGCTTATAGCCCCTAGCCACTACGACGGCTCAGAATTAGTCATCGCCTCAGAGTAAAATGAAGGCTCATCTGTCTCTACCTCGTCACCTCCGGTCAGTGCACAAGCAATATTTGTATAACCATAATGTACCAGTGGTTTAATTTACCTTCTCCATCTGCTCACGGCTATAGTGTGCTGCGACTCTACTAATTATTCAATATTACTGACTTTAGGAACTGCGGTCTCATCTGCAGTCTCAACTTATGTTACCTTCGAGGTTTCCGAAGTCTCCACCTGAATCTCCATCTCACTACTGACACCATGATCCATCTACTGTACTGGTTGTGTCTCACTCCTCCTTTGAAGCATTGCAGTCTTGTAAGAGATCATGTTTCTATTGATTAGAAAACTAGTTGATCTGGAATCAGTGCACCACAGCCGGTATCCTTTCACCCCATGTGCATAACCCAGAAAGATGCACTTTTTCACCCTCAGCTCAAACTTACCATCACTCACATGAGCATATGCAGAAAATTTGAATACTTGTAATTCGGAGTAATCAATAGGTTTCCTTGACCATACTTTCTCAAGAGTCGTTCACTCGATAGCAGATGATAGAGATCGATTAACCAGATAACATGCCATATTCACTGCTTCAGCCCAGAATTCCTTGCCTATTCCTCCATGTGAAAGCATGCTCTAAGCTCGTTCTAGTAAAGTTATGTTCTTCTGTTCGACAACGCCATTTTGCTGTGGTGTCCCGAGCACTGTGCGGTGTGTCACAATCCCTTTTTTCTCGCAAAACCCGGTAAAATCTTTACCACAGAACTCCATGCCATTATCGATTCTCAGTCCTTTATCGTTCCTTAATTATTTCTCTGGTATTTTCGCATTGACTTAATTTGCAAGATCCTATTATTTTCACGATATATTATAACAAGGCACCACGCCACTAAATTGAGTTTCCATCATTTAGGGGGCATATTGCGATTCTAGTTAGTAGTTAGGGAGTGAAGGAGGGAAAATTTTGTCAAGATATTTCAACAGATTCTCATCGCACAAGGCACATTTTTCCTTGGTAACCTTTCAAGACAAAATTGCAAGCCATTAACATTTGTGAGAGCTTAGCCAATAAATAAAAATTGGGCTATTGATCTTTAACTCTTTCTTTGCCAAATTCACATTTGGATTTATCTTAACTACAGTCTAAGAGAAAGTCTGAAGAAGGGATGGGGCTAGAGTTAACCCTGTTTTAAGCAAAATTGTGGCGTCTCAAATTACATTTAAATGTTATAATATCAATAATGTGATCTCACATTCGGTTTATTATTCTCACATTTAGTTTATTTCATTAACATTTATTATCCACGTTAAGTTGCGTGATAAGTGTCCATTATATTGTAACCACCCGAAAGGCACGACTTCTTAATGGAAGAAGTCATGTGAAGGGGTACGAATGGATACAAAATGGTTTTTTAAACCAAACCCTCTCATTATCTGTTCTTAAGTATAATCAGAAAACACACCATCATGTTTGAGAGGATAATTGGCTAAAGATACCCTTCATCAACCGTTCAACGCTTGACGATTCAAGTAATCAATCGAACTTCATCAGTGGCTGAATGTTAGTAAAGAATGTTCACGTTTCTACATTAGGTCCTGATTATGCATTAATTTTGTTCATCCATGTATAATCGGGTCTTCAGTCCTTTTAGAATTTCCTAACATTAAGAACACGAAAGAACAATGCAAGTTCTCGAATGCTCCATGAGTTAAGAAGGCACTATATTGTTTTTTTTTTCTTTTGGGTGGAGATGCCCGCATTTTGGATAAGACAGTCTTTTTTTTTAATTAGCTGACCGAAATACCCACCTCTTTTTGATTTATTGTTTCTATTTTATCATGTTAACCGTAAAAACTAAACTTATTTCTTCCATCTCTCTTGTCAATTTCACAATACACATGACACCATTACTTCCAACAAGATATTATATTATCCTTCACCCTCTTATCACTCGCCTGAAGAAGGTCGTTATTTTATTTATGGGCTCATCTTTCACACACACACACACACACATATATATATAAGATTAGAACTTTTTATTTTGGGAAAATTTCAAATAAGGACCTCAAGTGTCATCATTTACTCAAATAAGGGTCCAAGCTCACCAACCAATCAATAGCATTTTCATCTTTTTATATTTTCTTTTTTCATGTTTTGTTTTTTACCATTGTGTTTTTTTTCTCCGTCACTGATCGGCCTAAGATCCCTCACCAACCGCTAGGCGAGGCTCGGCCAGCCGCTGGCGAGGGTCACGGCCCTCACCGACTGGGCAAGGCGACCCTCGCTTTACCTTGGCGAGGCTGTTGACCCACAACCTCGCCTGGATGAGGCCACCCTCTCCCGATCTGGCGAGGGTTGCCCTTGCTGGCCACTAGTGAGGTCGGTCCTCGCCAGATCTGGGTGAGGGTCCCCTTGCTCGCGGCCAACTAGGGCTACAACTCACCAACGACTGGCTGGACCCTCGCCTAGTGGCTGGCGAGGGATGCCAATCCCTTGTCGGTCGACGACGAAGAAAAAAAACGAAATGGTAAAAAGGTAAAAAAAAAGGATAAAAATGCCCTTGATCCTAATTCCACCTTGGAACCGGACTGGACCGAGAGAACCGATTCGCAAAATTGGGAATTGGGGATTGGATCGATTGGTCCTAGGACTGGGAGCCGGTCATTTAGGGTTTAGTTTTTTTTTTGTCAAACATTTAGGGTTTAGTTTACATTTTACTAATTTTTGTCAATGAAGTTCACTTAGGGCTTAGTTCACATTTTAATAATTTTTTGAAAAAAATTTAAAAAATACTTATAGTCAGTTCGGTCAAATCTGATTCCCCTTTGGAACAGGGAACTAGACCGCTCAGACACCGGTTCCACTTTTATGAACTAGGAACTGAACCGATACTCCCGGAAACCGGATCAAATCGGCCGATCATGTCCGGTCCGGGCATTCCGTTTTGCACACCCATATGGCCAATTAAAGCCCTCGTTTGAAATAAGGTCCACCTTAAGCTTTTATTTGAGAAAATAAAAGCATTTCAAGTTCTTATTTGAGAAAATGATGATACTTTAGGCCCTTATTTGAAATTTTTCCTTTTATTTATGATAGCTTATGAATACACAAGTAATTGCATTTTATTAAAATAGTTTGAGCGACACTAAATTAAATTAAATTTCTATCTAACAAATCTTAGCCTCGTGGGATTTTTGCCAAAATAAATTTGCAGGTTTCTATAGTTAAAGATTGCTTAAGTGTGCTTTCTTTAAGCTTTTAACTTTTTTTTAATTGAAAAATGGGAGTTGAAACACAAAACTCTAATTACACTTTCTCTACTTTATAACTCACATCACATTATTTCAGTGGAAACTTTGAGCATTTCATGAAGTCTTGATGTAATTGCTATGAGATAAAATCTATGCTTGATATCAATTATTTCTTCATCGAGAAGTAAAATAGCAAGAAGTTCCCTTTTTCTTTACCTTTTTGTGTTTACTTTTCGTTAATATTTAGATAGGACCTCAAGATAAGCATGTTTACGTTTGACCATGCTTCTGGAAAAATAATATTTTTTTCCATGTTGGAGAAAAGAGACAAGTTTTCTTATTCCCATTATTCCCATACAAAAAAGAAATAAAGAAGGAATAATTTAAAGTAGATTTTAATAGAAAAAAATGATTGGCCATAAATTAGGATTGAGAGCAAAAACGTCTCATCAGTAATATTGGACCAAATCTGACGTCATAAGGATATATTAGTCAATCACCGAAAAAAGACGTGCTTTTAGTAAACAAAAAGTACGGAAATAGCACCTTCCAAATCTTTTCATACTTTTTTTTTTGTAATAATAACCTGTCATGACCCGTTTTTCAATTTGCTAACACTCTTGGACTTTCTTCACACTCCGATCTGTAGACTACGTAAAAAAATACACTCAAATGAAGATTGTTTCGCCGAAATTGACTCCCATGATGAAACATTTTTTTACTGAAAATCATCCTTCGATTTAAAGAGAGGAGATAGTTCGTATAGTGATTTTAGACATGGTATCACACGTGTACAAGGAAACTATTGTTTTATTCCAAACAAACTAAATAGTTTACAAATTTTGTTGGAATTTAATCGACGACAAAGCTCGTAAGGATGGAGACATGATGCCAAAATTTAATTGACAATATAACACTGAGAGCGATAGCAAAGATAGATATCGGAATTTAATCAGCAACATGAGTTTGAAAACGGTAAGTAAATTGTACGAAATTAAAGATCACTGAAAGATAAGATTTGTTGAATTTTTTTTGGGGGGGTGGGGTTGGCGCATGAGAACTTGGTGTTTATAGGCCGTCTACCGTAACCATCTCGAAGCAGAACCTTCGTGGTTGCAACTTCCATAGCTTCGAAAATTCTGGTCCCATAATTCCACGTTGTCGATTGCTTTCTTATAAGCAATTGCTCCTTTAAAATAGCATCTCGATCCCTCCATGTTCGTTTGCCATTGTAACTGTTCTCCACAATCTCCCTTAATGGGTCTACACGTGGCTGAGCCATGATACAATGCTTACTTCTTCTTTTTTGTATTGGAAAAGCCATATTTCATTAGCTAATTCATGGAGTTCGACTACAATTAGCTAATTCATGGAGTTCGACTACAATAGACTTGATTCAGAACAATGTAAAGCCCATAGAGCTTCAGGTGGCTAGACAACGAATTATGAGGCAGGGATCTATTTCTTTGGATTTTAGCAATCCAACCTGCAACCTTATTGGACTCTTTGCTGCAGTATTGAAAATTTTAGAACAGAATTGTCATTCGTACAATCAGTTTATGACTGATTAGACAATTTATCGGCTAAGATGCAATTTGCGAGTAATCGTGCATAGTTCGAGTTATGCGATCGATGGGATATCAATAGAGAACGTCTCTAAAAAAGGCATGGGACCTTTTGATCTCTCTGAGCTAACTAGTCACCACTTTTGGTTTTATCTTTTTGTGTTTTTTCACTAAGTTAATATCATGAAAAATTCAAAACTGGTAGATTATTGACAAATTGGCTCAAAACTAATTTTTTGATCACTAAAAATCAGTGTGTATCAAATTTACTAAAAGCTAATTTTTTGACCCCTAAAAACTCCAAAATGGTACGTTTGTAGCAAATTTACTCTTTGTTGGTTTCAGTTAAATTAGATTAATATCACGAAAAATCACAAACTGATACATTTTTAAAACTCCAAACTGGGACACTTGTCATTTATCACATGTCATCCAACTCAGTAATTTAACAGTAAAATTTAATGGAAATTAACAAAGGGTAAATTTGTTATAGATGTACCAGTTTGAGGTTTTTGATGGTCAAAAAATTAGTTTATGATAAATTCGTCACATACGTACTACTTTGGGATTTTTGTGATATTAACCCTTGATGAAAATGTTGAACTAGTTGTGCCATGGATATAATAACTTACTCTTTAAGAGTTAATATCATCATTTTACGTAATATTTAATCACCTGAAAAGAAGAGATAATAAACTGAAACCTTATTGTTACACGAACACCTCTAATACATCATATTAGCATAACTATTTTATTTAGTAGATAACCCGAGAGTTGAGGATGTAACGGTGGATTACATAATTTATAGTACAATTTCACTTAGGTTAACTTGTCTAAAAGTTGTGGGGCAAAAAATTTTGGAGAAGTATAAGGGCCTGTTTGGCAAGTTGCTAAACAGTGAAAATTTCTATTCTTTTGTTCTCAAAATCAGTTTTAGAACAGAAATCCATTTGGTAAGCTTTTTGTTCCTTGGTACAAATTTGCAAAAAATTGTTTCTAAAATCAGTTTTAGAACAGAATTAAGAAGTAAAAAAAAGTAGCTTCTTGATTCTGGGAACAAGAATCAGAATTGGAAAAGAAATTATTTTTCTCCCTTCTTCTTCTTTCATGTTCTTTATTGTTCTTCTTCTTCTTCTTCAATTCTTCTTGCCTGGCCGTCCACCGACCATTGACGACCGGCAACTGGCAACACAGGTGAGGGCGACAGCAAAAATCCAGCCCTCGCCAAATCCGGCGAGGGTGACCCTCGCCTAGGTCGCAAGCCTTGAGGGTGGCCCTCGTCGGCTCGGGCGAGGGTTGGAAAAGGCCGACGAAGGCGATGCTGGCCTATGGCATGGCCGGCGACCAGGCCATGTCTAAGAAAGAGGAGAAGAAAAAAAGAAAAAAAAGAAAAATTAAAATATTATTAATAAAAAAAATTTTGCGCCGTTACTAAATACATTTATGTTCTTTTTCTATTCCAAAAATGAAAATTTTGGACCGTTACCAAATGCCTTCAAATGCTCAGAATCAATTCTCAGACACAAAATAAAAAAAAATAATTTCTAAGTAGAATCAATTCTTGGGCACATATTCATTGCCATGTGCAATCATTAATAAGTCTTACCTATTAAACAAGTGGATTTTATATATTATATATAAGTTGAGACTTGATACGGGCATCCACTTATCAAACTCTTAGCAGCCTCTGTGATAAGGGCGTCCGCTTCCCACGAGAAGTGATCTGTTCCTCGAAGTGTCCGAACTACTGAACCAAGTTGTCCGACTCTCCCTCGGTGCGTTTCTCTTGCTCAAGAACCTCAGGGTTCCGACCAACGGCGGAGCCTCCGTCTCCGTGGCTGTTCCGGCCGACGCAGCCGACGGCCCCGGCCGTTGAGCAGCCTGCGAAGAAAGCGCCGGTGTCGAATTCGAGGGCTCCCTTGCTCGGTTTCTTTCCAGATCTAAGGCGAGCCATCCTCGTCGGCCCGTGATTTTCCTCGTGGTTCTTATAGCCCCACCGGAGCAAAACACACCGGTGATCGGCCATGGCCGGAGCTGACAAGCCGCCGTGAGTCGGGTGCTTTCTCGCGGATGATGGACGCCGTTCCTTTCTTTTTTGAATCGATCTCCTTCTGTCAGCACGCTCAACGACCAACTCTGGTCTCGTAATCGGCCATCAGTCGCCCTTACTTGCCGATATGTGCCGATATTCACACCAAAGTCATCGGCAAACACATTCTGTGTCGATGGGTTAGCTCATTTTCGGTATAAATACATGCCCATTTGAAAAAGATTCAATTTTTATCTGCCCTTCTGCCCATATCCATCCTACACACTTAAACCACAGAGCTTCGTCTTCAACCTTGGTCGTCCTAATGGCATCCAACTCTTCCGACTTCACAGCTGCAACCTACGTCGCTCGCTTCGACCAGCTACGGAGCGGAGAATGTGGTGACAACTGTTGCCTCGACGTCCGGAACTACATCGACGGGGATGGCTCTCGGCTTATCTCGGGGCCTTGCTTCAAACGATCCTCGCCGATCCCACGGGTCTTTGATCGTTGTTTTCCTCGCTCGCGTGAAGAGCTCCTTCCTTTCCAACTTCCCACCGTTCGGGATGTCTGGACCACCGAGTCGCAGCGATTCAGGGGATTTCCCTCCTTCGACCCCGAGTTCTACCGATGGTACCGGAGGATGACGGCTCAAGATCGAATAACCTCTCTCTGGAAGAAGGCCGGCATCGACAGGGCGCTTCAGTTTAGTTGCTTCGACTGGAATCTGAATTTGGGCCTTTTGGGTTCTCTAGTCTGCTTCTGGTCTCCGTCGACCAACTGTTTCTTCTTTCCCTGGGGACCGATGTCGATCACCCTTCTGGATGTGCACGCCATAGCCGGTTTCATGCCCAGTGGCTTGGCTGTGAAGGACATCGGCTCCCCCAGATATCTCGAGTCCATCGATGACAATGCCCTTTCTTATGGGAGCTTCATGAACACTTTCCGTCAACCATCTGGACAAGTTGAGGATGACGAGCATACTGCTTTCCTGCTCTACTGGCTATCCAAGTACGTCTTTCTCCACCCTGCACTTAGAGTATCTAAGGATCTCCTCGGTATCGCATCTAGCTTGGCAGAAGGTACATCGATCGCATTAGGCCCGCTCATACTTGCTGCATTGTACAGAGGCATCACGCACGCCTCTTTGGCTATGCGCGGAAAAGAATCCGGTACCTTCTTCGGATCCTTTTGGCTTCTTCAGGCTTGGATTGTCCTCTACTTTCCTTTTCTGTTCTCGAATCAAAATTACGAATTGCCCAAATATAATAACTTGAGCCTGCAGCCCCACGTCCCTGAGTTCATAGGAAGTCAATTACTTAGTCGACTTCCCTTACCGATTCCAGAGGGCAGTCCCCCTTTGACGTATTTTCTTCGAGTTATCTTTGACTTTGATCGACACAAGTTCGACTTTTGTCCCTTTAAGTCTCAAAGTTTCTCTTATCTCTATCGTTTTCCTTCTCGGGACGAATTTGACGATTTCTGGGTTAAGGTGCTTACTCCAGTTGACCTTCCGTTGAGATTGTCCAAAAAGGGAAGGTTCTACCATGGGTTCGAGATATATTCCCCACAGTATTGTGCTCGACAATTTGGATTGGCCCAAGGTATACCCATGCCAATCTATTATTCCCTGGAGTTTCCTTTCACAGAGAAGAACAAGTATAAGTCGACTGAAAATGGGCCTTTCAGCTGCTGCTCTGAAATTACTGAAATTATGCGTGCCCGATTTTCTGTTGATGAATTCAGTCCTGATCCGCAATCCACTCCTGACTACAATCAATGGTGGGGACTTTATTATGGTCGGTATTTTATAAACGCCAGGTCTGCTCTCAAAAGGATAAAACCGTTTACTTCTCCTATGAAAGGGAAATCAGCTGGACAAGGAGAGCAAGATGAACTCCCTAGTCAGCAATCTGTTGAACCTAAACTATTGATGATTGAGGAAAATGAAGGATCATCGGACGGCCTGCCATTGTCCACTGCTCAAGTTCAATTTCCTCGACCACGTTGTCAGAAGAAGAAAAGTAGGGCCAGGAAAGGAAAAGGTAATCGCTCTGCTCTGTGCTTCCACGTATCTATATTCCTGTTTTCACTTGCCTTGCCTTCATATTGCAGCGGTTTCCCAACCAATCACTCCTTTGCGGACCAGAAAGAAACGGTCGACCGGGATCCAAATTACCGAGGCAGAAAAAGAGACGGAAGAAGTTCCTCTTTCTAGGAAAAAGAGAAGGGTCGTATTTACCTCGACTAGCACTGGTGATGATGTTGAAGAGATTGAAAGTACTGCCACTGGTGCTGGTTCAAATCCCTCTTTCAGTACTGACAATGTTAGCAGGGCTACTAATACCTCTACAGGTCCTGAGGGCACAATTGTTCTTACTGACGAGTCACCTGAAGCCAGAGCTGAGCCTCTTGTTCCCAGGACAGCATGCAGTCTTCACTCTTCTTCCCTTGAGAGTGCATCACTAGTCTCCGCTCCATCTTCTTTGGCTGGACATGGTGAGTATCATGTTTCTCAATACAGTCTTGTTAGTCGATACACAGATCAACTACCATTTAACATCATCAGTATTGGTTTGTGTAGGTTTGACAGATCCCCAACCGACAATCACATCTGCCACGGTTGATATGAACAAGCAAAAACAGCTGGAAGGGGTTACCAATGCTCTTGGTCATGCTTTGTCGATCCACTCTCCCTCTGTTCCTCTGCTGCTTCCAGCACCTCCATCTAGTCAAACTGATGAAAATTTTGTCGGTTCTAGCGTCAGGGGCAGGCTCATTCTTGAAGAACTCTCTAAGGTTCGTCATCTTGAAGCTGCCAGTTGTGGCACCTTGGCATCTGACTCTTCATCTGAACCTATCCAAGCGACTAAGCGCAAATGGGCTGAATTTTTTGAGCTGTCCGTAGGTGGCTATTCATTGCTTGCAGCTAATCCTATCACTGCTGATAGGGTTAAAATTTTGCTAGAAGAGCTATACAATGATGACATCCAATTCTCGAAGTCTCCCCAGTTCAAGGAACGTTGCAAAATCTTCTTGGAGCAATTCCTTGGTGGTGTGAAGGCTTACCAGTACGACAAGGAAAAGATCACAGCTCTGACAGCCTTGGAAGAGAAATGCCTACAGTCTCTTGCTTCCATTACTGAACTTGATCAGTCGTTGCAGGGCAATGAAAATACCTTACAAACTCTGATCAATGAACAAGTTGATCTTGCTACTGAGGAAGCTGAGCTAGAGAAACGTCTGGCAGATGTTCGTCATCGTCGTGGGCTTGTGGCTGGTGAAATATCCCGAGTAAACAGGACCTTGGAACGTGACCTTGATGCATTCAAGACGCTACCTCATAGGAAGTCTCAACTGGCCAAGGAGTTAGCTGATCATCGACATGCCAAGAATCAGCTGGTGGTCCGCAATGGTTGCTTAGATATCGACATGTCAAGCTTCCACAAGGAAGCATTGGACTTTGTGAATAATTTGTAATTTCAATATTTGCCATCCTAATGGCAATTCCGCCTTTGCTCACTTCCGTTCTTCAACGTTTTACCTCGGTGCCAATAGAATACTACACTATGAGAAGCGCTTATCGGCACACAAACTTCTTTGTTGATTATCCGCCTGAGCATGACTAACTTTTCTTGACCATGTGACGTGATTGGCGTGGTATTTTGAGCTCTCCGAATATCTGTCAACTATTATGTCTTTTAAGGACACTTTTCTTAGGACGCTTTGGCGCTATATAGACAATGGTCGTCTTTCGTTATGTTTTTTGGAAAATGATATTGAGACTGACCGGGTAATTCTAGATCCATATCTCAAAGCACTCCCTGCCGCTTCTGAGTTCAATGAGTGCTTCCCTTGGCATTACACAGAGGTTCTTCCGATTAACCGTGATTTCATCTGTGATCTCTCCATGTTCGTTTGCCATTGTAACTGTTCTCCACGATCTTCCTTAATGGGTCGACACATGCCTGAGCCTTGATATAGTCTTTATTTTGAATCAATCATCTTGGTCAGCACGCTCATCGACCAACTCTGGTCTAAGAATCAGCAATCATTTGCCGTTACTTGTCAATATGTGCCAACATTTACCCCAAAGTCATCAGCAGCATATAAAATCGACCAATCTACAGTCTGCATCGATGGGTTAGCTAATTTTCGGTATAAACAAAGGCCAACGAATAACTTCTTCCGTGCTTGCCTTCAAAAGCTCAGTAAGCATAGGGGAATTTTCAGCATTTCTTTATTTATTCTTTTGTGGTGTTTTCATAATGAAATGACCAATGAAGAAGCCCAGTTAGTATAGAGGAACGGGGTAATCAAAATAAGATTAGAAGAATCGCTATAAATTATCAGGCATCGGAATGGGAATTGATTCAAAGATTATTAGATTTAGTGACACATTTCAATTGAAATGTATGTTTTCTTTTTGTGGTATGAATTATCTGTTCAAATTGCTGTACATAATAGCAAATTAGATGAGTGTTCTTACCACATTAAACTTTCTCCATGCAAAATTTCTGTCTACTATTCACTAATCTCCATATCTACTTGCCTTTGTCAATGAACTTACTACCATTTGATTCCCATTAATTCTAATCTTGCCCATGTTAAAAAAAATGCAGTAATGCATCTATTTCATATCCAATCGACCACTATTCCCATTGACCAAATAGTGCCAAGAAAGACAATGGAGCTTTTCTATGCCCATTCAACAGGCTCCCTCCTCAGATGACCAAACATGCCCAGAATCAATGATTTGGGCCCATAAAACAAAACTAAAGTGATAGAATGTAGTTATTTCTAATTGTCATAATTTAGATACATCAAAACAAAATAATGTACATTACATGTGATCCCCAGTATTATCATGGTAATTTATATATTCATTCTGAAAAGAGAATAGTAGATCTGCAATATCTGAAACTTAAAGAAAAATTCCGGAAATACCAAAACAAACATACCATACATAAGAAATCGGGTTAACCAAAAAAGTTTTATGCACTTTTCAAGTTCGAAAAACAAGTATAAACTTGAATCAGGTCCACTTATGGTGTATAAAAAGGGGTTCCATGCCATCGTTGGAAGAGTAACAAGTGTACTTAATGCTATTTAGGGATTACATAATCGAATTCTTCCGCATGTCAACTATATAATAGTGGTCGCGCAATTAAAAGCACCTATAAGTATTATTTGACTTCTAAAAACAATATGAATATGTCATGAATGAATAATACAAAATAAACAATTCCGGTTGATGTTACAACGGAAAAAAGAAACAGGGTTACTAGTCCTTTTTTTACCCAGAAAACGGGGACATTATTTGATTTGCTAGTTACTTAACAGAGGATAACGATTTGAGAGCTTTAGCATTTTGCAGTTCGTAATGACAATTGGCAAGCTATTTGGATGTCATTTGTAACATCATGTAAGAGCCAAAACACAAGACAACCAAAGAAAAATGATATTTTGCCCCCCAAAATAATGACGACAACATTGTTTTTTTTTTTTGGTTAAAATGACGACAACATTGTTAATTTTGCCCCCAAATAAAAAAAAAACTCCTAAAATGACAGAATATGATATTTCTAATTGTCCTATGTTAGATAAGGGATAATGTGACATTCCGAATTTCGATCCATTTTTGGGATTTATAAAACGTGTATTTCGTCAGTGCGCTTATAATAAAATCTTGCCCGGAATTGATCACTCTTAGGTTATTTTTAAATTAAAGATTTAGCTAGAATCGCACTCGATTGAATTTGACCGTTATTTAGAGCCCGAACTTTGATGTCGAATTTCTCGGAGTTTTGTGACGAATTTAATTGGACGATGTCGATATTATTGTGGCCGACGTCGATATTGCCCGGGATAAGTACAAAGTAAAATTTTGATCGAGTACGGATTTGGACTAGTAGACCTTCCTCGTAGTGTGTTTTAATTATTAGGATTTTCATAATTTATTAATTAGGATTTTCATGAACCGTTGGATCGTTTTCGAATTTGAATGTGAGCTATTGGATTGCGATCGATTACATTGACTTTTTTTTTTCTCTCTCTCTCTCCTCCTCCTCTGCCGCGCCCAGCTACACGCGCATCCTCCCCCTCTGTCCCATGCAAACTCTTTCTCTCTCTCTCTCTCTCTCCTCCTTTCTTCTTTTTCTTCTTCTTCGTCCTTTATGTTCTGTTCCTCTGGGCCGCTGCTTCTGCTTCTTCTCCTTGCTGGACAACGCTGACTGCCGTCACCGGGACCAGCCCAGCCACCGCTCGTCATCCACCTTACGCCGTCGCGCCCCTCGACCGGCCGCATAGCCACTCGTCGCCCGCAACCGCCTATCGTCGACTTGCCCGTGCTGGACACGAGCAGCAGCTCGCCACTGCATCTGCCGCAGCCCAGCCTCTCGCCGGCCCGTCCTCCGTCGCCCTGCCACCCACGACGCCGCCGTGTCGCCTCCGGTCACCGCGCGACCTCCCCTCCCCCTGTTTCTCTCTTCCCTGGCCTCTCCCTTGTTTCGGCTCCCTGACTTTGCCACCGCTTCGCCTCCACCACCTAGCCTCTCCCCTTAGCCACCACCTCCCGTTCCCCTATTTTTCCTCTCCCCTATTTTGAGCTCTCCCCGGCTCCGCCTCGTCCATCCATCGCGCGTCGCCGTTCCGATCGCCGCCGTTGCTCCGTCCGCCACCACCCAGCTCTTAGCAACCCTACCCAGCCACCTACAGCCGCCGTGCCCGCCTGGACAGCCCAACGCCGTCCTAGCTCAGCCTTGGCCGGACTATCCCAACCGTGGCTGAGCCTCCGCAGCCCAGTTGTGGCCGGACAGCCCAGGCCCAGCTACCCAGCCTGCGGTCAAGTCACCCAGCCATCGCTCGTCCACCTAGGCCACTCGCTTGGCCGTGGCCAAGAGTCCCGGGCCTGGACGAGGGCCGTGGCCGGCCATTGTGCTCGTTGCGCCCTCATTCGCGCCGAGTCGCCACTGTTCACCCAGGCCATTTTAGGCCTGTGCCGATTTTTCCCGAGCCAAATTTAGGTAAGTAACTCCTAAACCCTACTTAGTATAATGAGTATTTTTAGACTCGTTTAGGAGTTGATTAGTGTAGGTTTAATGGCTAAATTAGGGGTGGATTTGTTGTGTACATGTGGTTGGTTCATAGTCTGATTTGCGGTAATTTTGGGGGTCAATTGGTGGTTATGCATGGCTGGTTAATGGCAGTTTAAATGGCTAAATGTTGGTTAATTTATGGTTTGGAATGTGAGTTAAATGTGATGAATTGGTGGGCCTGTGTATAGATAGTTTGTTGCGGCACTTGTGAGTGAATTTCGATGCTCAAGAGTGGATGACTCGTGTTGGTTTGGGGGCTGTTTGTGTTCAGGCTTTGTCGCGACCCTAAAAAATTTATCATTTTTTCTCGGGCTAATGGATTATTAAGATTGAACTTAACTCGGGCCCTCTCAAGCCCTACCAATTCGCAACTTAGGATTTAAGTTCTTAACATGCAAATGTTTTCATGCTTGGAGTCGCCACTAATCATTTTATGGTAGGCTGATTAGAAACCTAAATAAAACATAGGGAGATATGTTTTATTCCTACGAACCAGAGATTCTAAGTCCGGGGACTTGATTACGCTAGATCTAGTCTAACGCCCTTTCGGTACCTTTTCTTTTCAAAAATGTTTTGACAGGCAGTTTGGATCCATTTTAATTTAGTCATTAACATGTGAGGTGTTCATGCGGGTGCGCAAACCACCAATTTAACACTTAAGAAAGCGTTAAATAAATTGCAAGCTTAGGAGAACAACTTACCTCGAATCCAGCAAGCATCTGCGTTGTTAGCTAGAAAATCACATCAATCAACCCTAATATGATTTCTAATTAATAAGCATTCATTCAATTTCTCTTTTTTTTGGGTTTTCACTTTATTTAAATGAAATCTAACCGATATGCAATGACGTGCGAAAGATGACATGCGAATTAATGCAGCCTAACATGCAAACTATATGACACGTGACGACATGACCTAATTCTAATGACGAAAGAATGATTTATTTTTTGTATTTTTCTTTAACGAAATTCGGAATTAAATGAAATTCGGAATTAATGAAAATGCCTAAATTAACATGCAATCTAACAACTTAATCTACTTTAGAATGATTTCTTTTCGGGATTTTTGATTAAAAAATTCGGAATTATTAAATTGCTGAAATAATCTATTAAGATTAGAATATTACTTAATTTAAACTATGAACTAGATCGTCTCACGTCCTAATTTAAATTAACTAATTACTCTATCTTCTAGATATATTCAAAATTCCTAGACATGCAAAAATTCTAATTTAAATAACAAAACAGAATTTTTTTTGGGTTTTCTTTTATTTGAAAAGGAAAGAAATTCAAACAACTAAGGATAGCAAACACATCAAATCAACCACGCGATCCGCCAAATTTGTTTCAAAATCGGATTAGGTACAGAAATCGAATTATCAGTCATATCTATAGGGTTATAGATATTAACGGAAAGTTGACCATTCAAATTTGGAATGCAGATGAAAATCATTATCGTATTCAAGTAGTTATGAATAGGATAATAATTTTCCGTATCGCCGCGTATCGTACCTTAGGGATAAGGTCGGATAGTCGTCCAGATACGTTGCTAAATTAGGAAATTTTCCTAATTTGAATATTTCAAAATATTGCGGATATATAGAACATTATCCTAAGATATCTAATATTCACCAAATATCCACGGAATATTCTAAACATGCAAATTAGGAAATTGAATATTCTGAAAATTTAGGATAATGCTCAATTACCTAATTTGCAGATAACTTCCAAATTTGAACTTGGATTGGGATGAGCTTGCGGATCGGGATCGGCGACGTCGGCGACGGGACGGCAGGGCACGACACCGGCGGGGGTGCTCCGGGAACAGCTATGGGAACGGCGGTGAACGGCTGGCGGCGCAGCTTCGACAATGGACGACGGTGGCTGTGGAGGCGTGCTCGGTGGGGTGCTGTTCCGGCGGGGCTTACGCCGGAGGGGTTGCTGCGTTTATGATCAAAGCTTGCTGGACACCTGCGAAAAGAGAATTTGGACACAACAATGAACTAGTCTAGTGCGGTGGACAGCTACTGGCGCTGCTGGAAGGATCGGCAGGGGCCTTGACTTGCTCGTGGACGTCGGGAAGACTTGCAAGGAGGGGACAAGTCACTAAGCCTTGTCGTCGGGAGTGCTGCGTGGACTGCTCTGAATTATTGGAGCACCGCCAAGAAATTGCTGGGAGTATCTTCGAAGCGTGGATAGCAACGTGGGCGCGAGGCTACAGACGATGATCGTCAGAATTCAAATCCCCTTTTCACTTTTATTCTTCTTTTCCTCTTTTGTATTGGCCGAAGAGAGCCCCCCCCCCCCCTTTTGTTGACCAATTCCTTTTTACTTTCTGCTCCTTTGCATGCGTTTTCTTCACTTTTTGTGGCCGTATGCCTCTTTCTTCTTTGTGAATGCAGAACGTGGAAGTTCCATAGCAAGGCTTGAAAGTCAAATTGAGAACATGGACTTCTCTTCAGGGCTACTGAAGACGTGGACCAGCAGCTACGGAAGAGAGGATATGGCGACGCGGGGCGCGGCGTGCGACGGCGCGGAGCAGCGATGGTGTAGCGGCAGTTCGCGCGGTGAGGCGACGGTCTCTCTCTCTCACTCTCCTCACGTGCTTCTCTCACGTTTCTAAAAATTATGATCAGAAAATTGTGTTTCCCCCCACTAAAATTCTGACCTAATGACATATTTATAAGATTAATCTAGGTCAGATTAGATGAGCTTAATGTCCTAATGGGCTTAGGCTTGGGCTTAAGTTCTAATTAGCATCTAGATGAGCTGAATTAACTTAGGCTTTAATTAAATTAAACTTAATATAGTAAATCAAGCCCAAATTAAAACAACCAAGCCCGTTTGATTCGAAATTCCCGGCCCTTGCATTCCGAGCGAGCCGAGTCTCGTCCGATGAAATTTAAGTTCGTTCGCCATCGTCGGTCCGATGCAATGATGCAATTAAATCTAAATGAACCTAAACTATATGTTATGCAATTCAAATATTTTTGTTTAGGGGTTAACATTTAATCCCTAATTTTTATGCAAATTACAACTAAATGGTAAGTCGAAATTTAGGTGTCAACAGGCTTGAATACTGAAATTGTGAGCTATTGTAGTGAGTTTAGGACTTGGAAATGGGGCACTTGAAATGTGTTAGAATGCTAGTTGTGCAATATGGCAAACTTGTGATGCCTTAAGGAATGAATTTGATACTCGCATTGATTGATTGGAATGAGTGGCGATTGAGTATATTATGGCATGGTTTGATTATGTGAATGATGTGGGAATTGATTGAATTATGTGGCGTGTGTGATTGCTTGAATAAGCTCAGATCGATCGGAGGGCTGCCAACCTGTAGGGTGTTGACCCGGGTTGTGAGAAAGGACATGTGGGGTGTTGACCTGGGTCGTGAGAAAGGTCATGAGGCGTGTTGACGCCGGACAAAACCTAGATTGATCGGAGGGCTGACCTGAGGCGTGTTTACGTGGGTCGTGGAAAGTCAAAAAGGACCTGTGGGGTGTTGACCCGAGTTGTGAGAAAGGTCTTGAGGCGTGTTGACGCGGGACAAAGCCCGAATTGATTGGAGGGCTGACCTGTGGGGTGTTGACCTGGGTCATGGAAAGTGACTGGACACGCATGCAATATGTGCTTGATTGAATTGGGTGAATGTACTATGTATGACGCTCCAATGATAGTGATATGTACATCGAATGTTGTTGCATTAATGTGAATTAACTAATATGCAGAATTGGCGCATGATTTGAGGAGAGGTAAGTATGTTCATGTGGATTTTATTTGTTGATTGTTATATTACGTGTGGAGACTCGTCTGAGTACGCATTGGCCTATGTGGGGCTTAGGGTGTCTGCATATTGAGATTTATCTCATCCCCCATTGTTAAACATTTTCAAGTTTGAAGTGACGGATAGTCGTCACGTGTGGTTCAGAGATCGGGAGTGACTTTGGGCATTTGATGCTTCATTTCATCTTTGGATGCCCCTTTTTTGTATAGTGAAGTAGGCTACACAACAACTATTCCCTTTTGATGTTGTGTAGCTGTGAATGCTGTAGTGCTATCCCTTGTCATTAACTATCGTCAGGGTTACTTAAATTTCGCTTCTGCTTGCGTACGTCCTTGCGTGTTTCGTATGGGTCGGCGATGCGTTCTGGGACGTCGCGTTCAATACGGCTATCGAAGGGGTGTCGCGAGCCCGTTGGGGTTCGAGGCGTGACAGATAATGATACAAATGGTTTCTAAACTTAAGCCCAACATGTGGTATGGTCCATGAACTTTAGCCCAAGGTGCAATGCCGTCCCTGAACTTTTAATTTGTTCAATATTATCCCTAAGCTCTTGGTACATGTTCGATTAGTCCCTAAATCGTATAAAAATGTTCAATGTAGTCATTCTATTAATTTAAGTTCATGGACAACATTAAACATTTTCATACAGTTCATGGGTGTCCATGAACTAAATTGAACATGTGCCCAAGTTTGGGGACCTTATTGAATAAATTAAAGGTTCAAGGATGACATTGCACATTGAGCTTAAATCCAGGGATCGCATTAAGCAAATTTAAAATTTAAGGACCACATTGTATATTTGGTCAAAATTTAAGGATCATTTTGTTATTTATCCTTAAATAAACTAATACAGAAGCATACCTTACATGTGATCCCATCATGAGAAACAAAGAAGAATATCTACAATTTACGCACTTAAGAAATAATTTTCGAAAAACACTAATAAAAATATATAATGCACTAATCGGATTAATATTTGCATTTTATTTGCAAGTTTCAAATAAGTATCGCTAGTAAAACTTCGACCAACTCTGCTCACTGTTGGAAGAGTAACACGTGTACTTAAAGTAGAGAATTACAAAGTAATAACAATTGTGATCTTTCTTTTCAAAAGAAAACTGGAGCAATATAGCATATACACTTCCAATTGTAAAGTAAATTGATGTTATTAATATTTAAACTCTCCATGAACATAATTAGGGTAAATTTAAAAACTCACCCATGTACTGTTTACCCAAATTAATTTTTGGTCCATGTACTACCTTTCGTGCATATTTAGTCTCCGAACTTATCTCCAGCGACAATTTAAAGACAAAATTCAATTTTCCGTCCATTATCTGACAAATTAACACGTGGCACGCACGTGATACAAGTTTCTTAAATATTTATACGTTTGTTCCTCGTACTTTTAGGAATGTTCAAATTCAGTTCTTGTATTTATTTATTTTTTTTTGGAAGTGACAAAACAAGTCCTTACGTTATTTTTCAACGGACACTTCATTCCTTTCATCACATCTCCGTTTGGAAATATTTTGAAAATGTCAAATTAAGACCAACTACTGATTGGTGATTTCTAGGATTATAAGTGTGCCCAATTCGATTGATAGTACCATTAAGATTGTCTCCGATATATGAAATAATGGCATCATCGTTTTGAGTATAGATCCATACACAATTATCTAGGACTACTTCTAACAAAATTAGATAGCTTTTACTTATTCAAACTATAGCTCTAACTCACAATTTCGTAGGCAAAATATTTTAGACAATTTGTATGAAACCTCTAAATTAGTATTAACAACTAGTGCCCATGATGTTTATCGTAAAAGGGTAAATGATACAAATGGTTGCTGAACTTTGACCAAATCTCTAATTTGGTCCTTAACTTTTAATTTTTTTTAATGTGATCTTTGAACTTTAGCCCAATGTGCAATGTCGTCCCTAAACTTTTAATTTGTTCAATGTGGTCATTGGACTTTTGGTACAAATTCAGTTTAGTCCCTGGACTATATTAATATGTTTAGTGTTGTCCACGAACTTTAATTAATGGAATGATAATATTGAATATTTTCATACAGTCCAGAGAAATATGATACAAGTACAAAAAATGAATTCGAGTAATAATATAATTATGAATTCTATAATTTCTGTAAAAATTTATCTTCTATAATACGATGAAGATTAATATGGGAATTACGCTCACGAGAAATTAGAAATACGACTCCATTCACTGTGATCAACATCCCCAACGGTGAGGTTTTACACATAGCTTGATCTTTTACTGCGGTTCTATCTTGCTCACATCTTCCCCAAAATAAAAATCTCTTGATTAGGACTTACCTTAAACAAGATCGAAGGAGAGAGAAACCGAATCATGAGCTTTTCCTTATTCAAAATTGAGTGGGAAAATGCTTAAATAGATAGTAGTGTGCAAACTTTAGGGACCAAATAGCAAAGAAGATTTAGAGGATTCATGCAAGAATTCTAGAAGGCTAGCAGCTACTTGGCAACTCAGATGTGTAGTGAATGCTGGAGTTCAATCTTAATGAGGTTTTGATTTTATATGCAAATTAATCATAGAGTTTTTCGGACGAAGCTCCTTCATGCAAGTGTCTGCCTAATCGTGTTTGTGCAAGGTGGAAGCTATGTCGTGGCATGTCTGACCTCTTATGTGCATCGTTGACGGTCTTGGTCTTTGTTTAATCTTTTTGATTTCTTTTTTCTGCTTTATTTGTCTCTCTTGCCATCTCATTTTCATTCCCATATTGGATGTAGACTTAAACAAAAATTTAAAATATGAGCGAGGATTGATGCACACCTTTTTATTTTCCTTAGTAACCATGGCCGTACCATGGATCCTTGCTGGTGGTTTACTCAGGGTACCTCACCAGAGTAGGGGCAGTCGAAGCCATCAACTGGGGCTTTTGTGACCTGTCTACCAGCTTGCTGACATGGGCTCCATAAATACGTTCTTTATTTTAACGTGCTGATGCCCACACGCCCAGCCCCCCTCGTTGATGATATAGTTTTTTCTTCCCTCTCACCAGGGAATGCCTTTGAAGTTTAACGCCCTAAAGTTCAGGCAAAGCCTTTTAAGGACATACTCAGGTCCACTGACCTTTTATGTGCATTGTTGACAATCTTGGTCTTTGTTTAATCTCTTTGATTTCTTTTTCTTCTTTATTTGTCTCTCTTGCCATCTCATTTTCATTCCCATATTGGATGTAGACTTCAACAACAATTTAAAATCAAGCGAGGATTGATGTGCAACTTTTCATTTTCCTTAGTTTTTTGTTGTTTTTTTTTCCTTTTAAGTGTTTCTTTTTTCTATTCTTAAACTTAAATTTGAAAAGATACACGAAAAGATCTAGACATAATTCTAATGGAAAAGTGCAATAGAGATTAATGAATCACAATATGATTAAACATGAAAAGAGTTGGACAAAAATTATAATATCGTTAATTTTAAGCAAGAGGACAACAATCGATAATCAATCCTAATTGCTAAATAATATTTCATTCAAAGAAAAAAAATTAGAACTCATGTAACGCGTGGAAATTCTACTGGTAATGAAAAAAAAAATCCATTCCCATAGGGATAGAAGAATAAAAATATGATATCCTGTAAAGTCACGGTCTTCTTGAATTTATGGTTAATTTAGATGAACAAATATATAATTGTGGAAACTCCAAATATCCAAGGATACTCTCTTAGTATTCCGAAACAAGCACTAGTGGATAAAAAGCATTTTATTTTTATTTGTCTAATCTCTGATGTGCATCCTTGAAAGTCTTGGTCTTTGATTAATCTTTTTGGTAGGTGAAGGTCTTGCTCTTCTTGGACTTTATAGTTTTCTCTCTCCATTAGCTCATTATCACTTTACTTCACCATAAAACTTATTGTTCTCTGGAGGGACTGATTCACCCATGGCCATTGGAGAGACCATTGTAGGTTCCCTCTTTCAAGTACTATTCGACAAGTTCACTTCTCTGGGATTGGACTTTCTGCAACGAAAAGGAATCAGCACCGCCCAACTCAATAAGTGGAAGAGGATGCTGGTCACACTCCATACAGTTCTGGATGATGCAAAGGACAAGGAATTAAGTGGTAACCGTCTAGTGAAGCTGTGGGTGGATGATGTTAGGGACTTGGCCTATGACTTGGAAGACTTGCTCGATGAGTTTGCAACAAAAGCTGCTCAGGCCAAGTCAGAGGTAGAATCTAGCACAAGCAGAGGTTAGGTGTAAAGGAAGTTGTCTTTCTTTGGCCAAGATGAATCGTCCGGGTCGAATCCGAACCTGTGCGTGCTTGTGTATGAAACCAAGGTACAGGAAATCAATGATAGGTTGGAAGGGATTGTCACCAGGGAGGCTTGTCTAAGCTTGAGAAAGAATGTTGTGGACAGATCCAACGACACCAATAAAAGGCTCCCCAGCACTTCTTTGCCGGAGCCTCAGTTTTTTGGCAGGGAAAAGGAAGAAGCGGAGATACTTGAACTATTGACCAGTGAAGCTGAAAATGATTCCATACTAAGCATAGTCCCCATAGTTGGAATGGGCGGTATTGGAAAGACAGCCTTGGCTCAATGACTTTTTGATAATGCCAGAGTGATTAGATGTTTCTAGAGTTGATCATGGATATGTGTTTCAGATGTTTTTGATGTTCTTGACATAACAAAGAATATTTTGCAGTCGATCACCGGGTTATCTTGCGAGGGCAAAGATCTTAACTGGGTTCAAGTTAAGTTGAAGGACAATCTATTTGGGAAGAAGTTTCTTTTGGTTTTAGACAATGTGTGGAATGAAAAATATGGAGAATGGACTGCATTTTTGAAGCCATTTGAAGTGGGGGCTAAAGGAAGCAAGATCATCGTCATGACTCGCAACCTTTTTGTTGTTTCCATAACAGGAGCCTCGCCCTATCCTTTGGAGGTGTTGTCCCTTGATAATTGTATAAGCTTATTAGCCTACCATGCTCTTGGAGCAACAAATTTTAAGGGGGACCCATATCTTGAAATAGTAGGCAAGAAAGTAGCTGAAAAATGTAAAGGTTTACCTTTGACAGGGAAGATATTGGGTGGTCTCCTACGTAATAAACGGAATCCTGATGAATGGGAAGCTATCTTAAATAACAGGATGTGGGACCTTCCGACAGGAGAAAATGGTGAGGTTCTCCCAGTTTTGAAATTGAGCTATGTCCATCTTCCTTCTTATTTAAAGAGATGGTTTGCTTATTGTGCGGTATTTCCTAAGGATTATAAATTTGAGAGGGATGAGCTAGCACTCTTACAGCAGAGGGCTTTCTAGATGGACGAAAAGCAAAGGAGAATATCTTGAGCTTAGGACGGAATCACTTTGATGAGTTAGTTTCCCGTTCCTTTCTTCAACAATCAAGTGTCGACGCATCTAGGTTTTCAATGCATGATCTTTTGAATGATCTAGCAAAGTCAATTGCGGGTGGGACATGCTTTAGCTCAGGAGAGTCTCAGCTGGTAGGTAATGAAGACGATGTGTCTCTTGAGAAAACTCGTTATGCATCATTCGTCCCATCGTGGTGTGTTACATCAAATTCCTTGAGAGCATATGACAAAATGAAGGTACTAAGAAGTTTAATCCTACTAAATGTTGAATATAGTAGGAATGACCAATTCCATATTGCCAACAAGGTGCTACATGACTTGCTAACAAAATTGAACTACTTGAGGGTGTTCTCCTTATGTCATTGTGAAATCATAGAGGTACCGAATTGTGTTGGTGATTTAAAACATCTTCGATATCTCAATTTCTCTTACACTAATATTGAAAGGCTACCTGAGTCAATTGGCGCCTTGTGCAAATTACAAGCTTTGATCTTAAGAGGTTGTCAAAAGCTTTCAATGTTGCCTTTAGGTATCGCAAAGTTGGATAGCTTAGAGTTTCTTGACATTAGAGATACATGGAGTCTAAAAGTGATGCCAGTAAGTATCACTAATATGAAAAATCTTACTATCTTGTCCAAGTTTGTGGTGGAACTAGAGAAAGGCTTACGGTTAAAGGAGTTAAAGAAATTGCCACACCTTCAAGGAGAATTACTTATATCAGAATTGCAAAAGGTGGAAGAAGTTAGAGATGCCATTGATGCTAATTTGTTTGGAAAGCAAGGCCTTAGCAACTTATTCTTGCATTGGGTGGAAGACAACAGAAATCTCCGGAATAATGAGCGCGAAGCACTGGTGCTTCACTCTCTGCGACCTCACACTAATCTTGAAAATCTCACTATCTCATTATAGTGGCGCAATGTTCCCTTCTTGGTTAAATGATCCATCTTATTCTAAGATAGTGTCTTTGTGCTTGCTTGGCTGTCCTAATGTAAAATCACTGCCATCCCTTGGACAGCTACCTTCACTCAGGGAATTATCTCTTGAAGGTCTACATGCAGTAAGCATGGTAGGCTTTGAATTTCACGGAACTAAACGATCTTTTCCATCCTTGACAACTTTGAAGTTTGAACATATGTCGTCATGGAAGGATTGGTCTCATTATGCTAGCGGCCAAGGAGGAGAAGCACCGTACTCCTGTCTTCAGCATCTTGTTGTTCGGGCATGTCCTGCATTGATCGAGACATTGCCTTGTAAACTTGATAATCTCATAATGCTTGAAATTCGTTCATGCCCGCTTTTGAATATCTCCCCCAGTGTGGTTTGTCTTCCATCTCTCCATGAGTTATACCTTGAGGATTGTGACAAGGAGATCTTAAAGAGCTTGGTCAACTTAACTTCTTTAACCATTCTCAAAATTGAAAATCTTGCAGAGCTTGTTTGCTTTGATGATGGGTTTATGAGCTGCTTGTTCAAGCTTAAGGAGCTGCATATAAAAAGCTGTGACAAGCTAACATACTTGTGGCAAGATGGAAATGAATCGCTAAGTCTTACTTGCCTTCAAAAAGTAGTCATCGAGAGATGTCATCAATTGACATCTTTTGTGCCTGGAGAAGAGTTGCCCTGCAACCTTGAAAGGATGGAATTGAGAGATTGCACGAGTTTGGAAATGTTTCCTAGCAAGATACACACCCTCAGCTCTCTTAGACATCTGTCCATTTTTAATTGTCCAAAACTCATGGGACAAACCATTCCTCCAGGTGAACCAAGCAGCAATAGCACGATGTCTCAACTTGAATATCTACGAATAGGTAAATGCGATTCTCTGACATCTTTTCCATTTGCTAAGGGTAGACTTGCTGCTCTTAAGACACTTAATATTGATAGTTGCAAGGGAGTAGAGTCGTTGGAAGAGATCATTGTGGAATCGCTCAAATCTATGAGTATTCATTACTGTGAGAATCTGAGAAGCCTACCACAGTGCCTTCACAGGATCTCCCATCTCACTAAATTGGAAATAGAGGATTGTCCAGCATTGGAGATGGAGTGCTTCCCTCCCCTTCCCATCACCCTATCGTATCTTAGACTTGATAACTGTCCAAAGTTTAAGTCTCTACCAAATCAGTGGCGTCATCTTATATCCCTCCAGACGCTTACAATTAGGAGGTGCCAAAATATCAAATGCATCCCCGAAGGAGGTTTGCCCCCCAATTTGCTGCGTCTCACTGTTGATGGATGTGAGAATCTGAAGCAGCCAGTGAGAGAGTGGGGCTTACACATGCTTACATCCCTCGAGTATCTAGATATCGACTGTAGCATGGGTGGCGAGGGAGACAAGGTGTCGTTTCCTTCGGAGGACGAGGATAGGTGGAGTATTCTGTTTCCTTCCTCTCTAACCTCTCTTTGGATGAAAAACATGAGGAACGTGGAAAGACTATCGAGCGGTCTTCGCAACCATCTCTCCTCTCTCATTCATTTATGTATTGGAAATTGCCCGAAGTTGAGGTAATTGCTAGATGATGGCTTCCCTCCCTCCCTCCGATTATTGCGCTTCTGTGGATGCAAGATGCTGAAAGATCGATGCTCAAAACTCACTGGCGACTATTGGCCCCTCATGCAAGAAATCCCTTACGTCCGCATTGGGGACGTTCGGATCAAATGAACTGCAATCGATCACCCGACCCGTGCTAAAAGATTTCTCTACGTGGACTACTTTTTTTTCATCATGTAATGCTTCCAACTTCTTTCATTCTTTCGCTTTCATTTGCTAACTGCCGCAATCATTTCTTCCATCCACATTCATTTTTGTGGGGTTTGGGTAAGTTTTTGGTTGTGAAGGCATCAATTTCCGTTGTGATTTTTTCCCATGGAGATGTTTACATGAATTTCCACAAACCAGCCACTGATTAGTTTCATCTCGTTCTAGTTAGTTTTTGGAGTACCGCAAGCGGCTTTTTCTATTTGTTCTTTCATATTTTGCGAAGTCTTTTCATGTCTTTCCCCCAATCTCAATAATAGCACTGGTCCCTGTACTAATTTTTAGCAAACGACAAAGGACAATTGACTTGGTCCTCTAAGTATGTGGAATCCTCCCACTTTCGATCTTTTCCTTGGACATGATTCCTGTAATTCTCCTGGCAGCTAATGTTCACATCTATTTGCCAACGATTGCAGGCACGTTTTTGCCACTTTGTCGTTTGTTGCCAAGGTCTTCATCTTCCTTAATGTTGGAAAGGATGCGTTAGACATGGAGAAGTGAGGAGTAGTCAGCAATAGGTAATGACAAGTCTCTGTTACATTCTACATTTGCCAGGCGAGGTTGAATACTGGGAATAGAGTTTCGATTTTCCTAATGTTTCATCATTCTTCTTCTTTCAATTTCATTCCTGGAAATTGATCAAGGTCAGCTCGACATTGTAGGGCCCTATTATTCTTATCCAACTTGGCTAGGAAATCTAAGTACGAAAAGTCCCATTTAAAGCAGCAGGTTAGAGATTAGAATTTTCTAGTGGAATTTCCTGCGTATGAGTTAGTCAGCATGATGGATTTTCCTAATTTAACTCTGATATGTTCAGGTCACAATTTGGTGGGCAGGGCTGTTGCGTGGCGCTGTCTCCATGGCACTCGCTTATAACCAGGTAGGATGATCGGCTAATGCGCTTTCCAGGACTTCCATACGCAGTACCATGAGATTCTTTCTATTATTACAAATGCTATGAATGTGGTCGCCAGAGCTGCATATTATAACAGGTTTTACCATGTTTACTCGTATTAACCTGAAGCATATGCTTGCTCTGAAGTTCATTTTCTGAGCATGCAGTTTACTATGTCCAAAGCGAAACTGGGGGGCAATGTGTTTATGATCGCAAGTACCATCACGGTCGTTCTGTTTAGCCCTGTGGTAAGATGGCGTTTCATATGCCGATTCTAATTGGTGGCATGACATGGAGCTTGTCCCTCAAGATATCATTCAACGATACAGGTGTTTGGACTGTTGCTGAAGCCTCTCGTGAGAATCTTGCTCCTTCGACCATATACTTCGCCAGCATGACATCTTCTGAGCCGTCAAGTAGCAAATCCTCGCTCAACCACTGCTCAGCAACAAACACAACTCGGAGACTCACCAGAATGGCAAAAGCATACTCCGTCCGAGCACTTTTGCACAGGCTCCTGAGCACGCCTTCTCACACAGTGCACCATTATTGGCGAAAATTTGATGATGTCTTTATGAGGCCCGTGTTTGACTGGTGAGGTTCGTGCCTTTCAATTCATGCTCGCCCACCGATCAAGACGATCATCAGTGGCTCTAACGAAAGCCGAGGACGACATCAAGAGCTAATGATGTTGTTTTGTGGTTTGTAAATAGGACACATTCATACACAGGTTCTTTCTAGTGTGAAGCTTCCACTATTTGGACGAGATTGGTGGTGTACGTATACGGAAAGCAGCAGCATGTTATTCGATGCCGCTGCTTTGCAATTTTGTAACAGAGAGTTCTGATTTCTTCCCCTTGATTTTCATTTTTTGTTGTTTCTTTCTGTGTTCTTGGGCTTGTATTAAGAGAGTGAATGGCTTTTGTAAGCTCCTCCTCACTGGCTGATATCTGAATGTCTGAAATTCGCTGCTTCGTCAACTGCTTCTGATTTCCTTTCCAATGGTTGAGCTGTTGAATCTGTCGGTGTCTAAGTGCATTAACATCCGCCGGCCTGACGTTGCTTTTAGGCATCGATTCAAATGTGCAACGAGCCATTAAACCAAGTCTCTATATTGCGGGGGCATATTGCAATTCTAGATTGTAGTTAGCGAGTGAAGGAGGGCAAGTTTTGTCATGAATTTTCAATGGCAAAAGCAAAGTTGATCCCAGTTTATTTCAAAAAGGGAGAAGAAACAGGGTCACTAGTCTTCTTTTTGCCACAAAGCAGGGACATCAGTTGATTTGAAAAATATTTAACAGAGAATAATAATTTGAGAGCTTTAGCATTTTGCAATATGTAATGACAATTGGCAAGCTATTAAGATGTCATATGTAAATTTTGACCATCACAAAAGAGATACGACACAAGACAACAAAAGTAAAAAGACAGAAAATTTAACTCATTAATAACAGCGACAACAACATTATTAATTTTGCCCCCAAAACTAAAATAAAATAAAAACCTTCCTAAATTGATAGAATATGGTATTTTCCAATTGTCCTTAAATCGTGTTGGCACTTAAGAAATCGTGTCAGTAAAAGAAGTTGCATTCACTTTGCAAGTTGAAAAAATAAATATTACTAGCAAGATCTCGATCAAATCTGCTCAGGATGTAAAAATAGCTATACGTCACCGTTGGAGGAGTAACACGTGTACTTAAAGCTACTTAGTGATTATGTAAATAAATTTCTCCACGTGTCAGCTATCTAAGAGTGATCATGCAAATACAATCTATTACAAATATAACTTCGACTTCCGAAATCAATATCAATATGTCGAAAGGAATAGTAGAAAAGCATTAAAAAATCAGCAGCGATACTAAGTCCATGTTAAAAGAGAAAAAAAGAAAGGACAATAGTTTATTTGAAAAATTGTCGCGACCTAAATTTTCTCAGGCTCATGGATTATTAAAACTAAGCTTAACTTAGACCCTCCCAAGCCCTACCAATTCGCAACCTAGGATTTAAGTTTTTAATATGCAAAAATTTTCATGCTTGGAGTCGCCACTAATGTATTTGTAGTAGGTCGATTAGAAACCTAAATAAAACATAAAAATATGTTTAATTCCTACAAACCAGAGATTCTAAGTTTAGGGACTTGATTACGCTAGATCTAGGCTAACGCCCTTTCGGTACCTTTTTTTTTTTCAAAAAATGTTTTAACAGACAGTTTGGATTCATTTTAACTTAGTCACTACCATGTGAGGTGATCATACGGGTGGGCAAACCATCAAAGTAACACCCAATAATCAAAACATTATATAAATTGCAAGATTGAGAGAATTACTTACCTCGAAGCAACGTAAGCATCTGCATTGTTAGTTAGAAAATCACTTCAACAATCCTAATATGATTTCTAATTAACAAGCAGTTCACTCAATATTTTTTTTTATTTTCACTTATTTAAATGAAAGCTAATCTATATGTAATAACGTCCAAAAATTAACATGCGATTAATGCAGCTTAACATGCAAATTATATGTCATGTGACGACGTGACATAATTTTAATGACGGACAAATGATTTGTTTTTGGTAATTTCAAATGAAATTCGGAATTAAAAATTACTCATGCAATCTATCCTAGAGAAAATGATTTGATCTATCCTAAAGTGATTCCTTTTTTGGGATTTTTATTAAAATTCGAAATTATTAAATATCCTAAATAATCCACTAAGATTAAAACAATCTTTAATTTAAACTAGGAAATATGCTACCCTAAATCCCAATTTAAATCATATAATTATTTTATTTTTTAGGATATATTTAAGTTTCCCTAAGCATGCAAAATTTCTAATTTAAATCCTAACTAACATATTTTTTTGATTTTCTTTATTTAAAAGGAAAATAATTAAACAAAGATAATAACCGCATTCAAACAATTCCCGCAATCCGCAAGATTTTCCTTATCAAATTTCAATTAGGAAAAGAAATCAAACTAACGGTCATATATACAGTGTTATAGATATGAACCGAAACTTGATTGTTCAAATTTGGAAAGTAAATAAAATTTATTATCGTATCCAAGTGATTATGGATAAGATAACGATTTTCTGTATCGCCGCGTATCGTACCTTACGGATAAGGTCGGATAGTCATCCGGATACGTTGCAAAATTAGGAAAGATTCCTGATTTTGGACATTCTAGAACATTGCAGATAAAGTAAACATTATCCTAAAAATTTCTAGCAATCCACAGAATATTCACCAAAATATTTGAAATATCAAAAAAACTAGGAAACCAAATATTTTGAAAATATCATATAACGTTCTTACCTAATTTCGAGATATTTCCAAATTTGAACTCGCGTATCGGGATTGTGGATCGAGACGAGAGGCGGCAAGACGGATCGGCGACGGCAGCGGTGGCCCACGGCGAGACGTCATGCGGTGGGGGCTGCTCACAGTGTGGGTGATCGACGGCGGACACGCTTCTCACGACGGTGACAATGGCTCACAGTGATTCAACGAGTTCGCAGTGGCGATTCGGCTAGGACCGTCGATGAGGGACTCAACTGGCTACGGTGACAAGGACAATGGCGCCTTGGCTAGAGGTATAGTGCCACAGCAAGGACCGTCAATGGAGACTTCTCGGTGTCGCAGTATCGGTGAGGTGCTCACAATGTGGCCAACGAGAGCTTTAGATAACTCAGCTTGCCGTTTGAGTGAGATCACTTGACACACCGGGACGATCACCAACAAACCATACCAGCGGAAAGCTTCAAGGATGCTCATGGAATGTTGAGAATGTTGTAGGAAACAGAGACTGGCACGGCGAGAGCTGCAACGAGAAATTGGACCAGCGAACAACGAAGCAGCAACACCCATTTGTCTTCACTTGATTTTTTTATTCACAGCCACTACTTCCTTTCTTTTCTTCGTGAATATCTCCCCTCCTTTGTCACTCTCCGCTTGGACCACTCAAGACAAAAACCACCGCCCGATCATGTCTAGTGTTAACTAGATTTTATTGCTTTGGCAGTGGGTCTTAAATGGCCGAATCTCTCGAATGATGGAAGCATTGGCGCGGCGATGATGGATGGTTGCCAAGCACCGAAGGAACCACCGCAGGAGGACAGAACTTCTCTTCTTTTTCAGTCGTCAATCTCTCTCGCTCACATTTTTCTCTCGTGCTCTCTCTGAAAACTTTGATCTTGAAAATTATGAGAGCCCCCTTTTGATTGAGGGGTATAATTACATATTTATATCGCAACCCTAAGTTAATTGGCCGGGATTCCTAGTCCTAATGGGCTTAGGCTTTTATCCTTTCATTTTTATTTAATTTCAAATGGACCGAATTAATTTGGGCTTTTCTTTAATTAAGTTTGATGGGATGATTTAAGCTCGAATTAAGACAACCAATGCCTTTTAGACTTGTGATTTTCGGCCCCCATCTTTCGAGCGAGACGAGCTTTGTTTGGTACTCGAGCTTGATTTATGCAATGGATTTTCAATTTACTCACTACCGCCGGTCCAATGTTGAATGCAATTAAATTATATGATCCTAAACTATATGCTATGCAATTTAATTATTATTTTTGTTAGGTGTCGGGATTGACTCCTAATTTTCCCATGCAATATGTACCTAAATGGATCGCCAAAATTTAGGTGTCAACAGCTGCCCCTATTTGAAAGTGAGCTCGTAGAGGTTGCATTCAAAAACTAAATGATGTCTAAATTTTGACCGTGCAAATGCAATGAATGATATCTTTGTTGGGATTATGAGTCCCATTCTAAAATGCAATAAGAGATGATGCATGCCGACGTGAATAAAACATATCTGGAGTTACTTACCTGACAGGAGTGGTAGCGTAATTCGAGGCATGACTCCGATTCTGTAAGTTGTTTGACAAATGTTTGTGCTCAGTCCAAAAGGTATTGCCTAATGAACGCTGGTGGACTTCGGTGACCTGTAGTTCAATTAGGACACATGAAGGATAGTTCGAATTACCTGGATATCGTCTGAGGTAATCGAAGATGATGATCAATAGACACCTGGATATCATCTGAGGTATCTAGAAATCAAAGAATTGAAGACTATTTTGAATATCTTAATATCGTCTTAGATACTCGAAATGGACCTTCCGTTGAACGTCTGGATATCGTCAGAGGCGTCCAGTGATAATATAGCGAAACGGAATTTATCCCAACTTTTATCGAAATACCTGGATATCGTTAGAGGTACTCGAGAAAATTATCCATTAGGAACTTGGATATAATCAGAGGTGCCTATTGTAGGGCTTTCTCCAAATTGCTAGAAAGGGGGCTTAACAAGATACCTAGTTATCATCTGAGGTACTTGCTAAACACCTAGATATCATTAGAGGTATTTAAGAAGGAACTTTCCAAATTGTTTGAAAGGTGTGTCTAACGAAATATCTGGTTATCATCTGAGATATTTGAAAGGACTTGATTGATAAATACCTGGATATCGTTAGAGGTATTTAACAATTTGGCGAACAGAAGGGCTAGGCCGAATGCTCGAAGATTCCTTGACAAAGTACCTGGATATCATCAGAGATACCTGAAAAGGTTTGATCAATAGATACTTGAATATCGTCAGAGGCATCTAGAGATCGCAATGATCAAATATGGGGCCTAAAGATTGCTCGAACATGTTAGGGATACCTGGATAGTCACAGGCATCCAAGGGATAGATATATATTTACCTAGTGATATCTCCGACTCTTGAGGGCGTGTCTCATGCTGGACACAGATTTAGACAATATGTAACATGTATTCATGGGCAATCAAGAACACATATACTCATGCACCATAAATTCAATCGATTTTCATGCATGACGATTTTGTCGAATCAGCATTACTAAACTTCACTGGGGAAAATCATGATAAGATAATCCGAACTCACAAGTGGGTGTCTTGAAAATGTCAAATGAGCGACCTCACGTCCAAAAGGGCTTTTACTCATTCTCATTGAAAAAGGTTGATTTATGAGAATCGCTCTATCTCACAATCATTATGTCGACAAGGGTCCGAGTATTCTCGCAAACAGTACGACCTTACCAATCCGAGAGGTCTTTGCTAGGACCGTAATGTGGGCTTGGTCAATGGCTTAGCAAAATGGACCCCTCGAGTTGAGGCTATTGAAAGAAAATATCTCGCAATCGTCTCCGGGTTTACAAGTCAAGAACCCTGCAAAATGAGATAGAAATAAACTTGCTCACACTTGTTCGAGCTAAGCTTATAAACATCTGAATCCTGCGTCAGTTCAAGTGCCATAATCTGAAGAGACTTTGTTAGGGACGTAATATAGGCTAGACTCACGGGTTGGGAAATGAATGGATCATTAGGCTCAAAATGTTTATAATTGGGGTGAATAAGTTGGTGATCATCTCGGCATTATTACTAATCTTCTTCTTCATCCTCAACCATTGTTATTTCAGCAAATGCTTCATTGGGCTTGAATTCACCACTTCTCTAAATTTGTAGAACTATGACTATCCCACTGGAAATGATTTTAACACACTTATTATTTTTTTTTCATTGGGCATCGACCTTGCTTTTACCAGGCACATTGCTTTTTCTTGCTCCATAGTTTTTTTTTCTTTTTTTTCTTTCATTTTTGACTTTTGACACACACTGTCTATAATGCATATATTGGTCAACCACACTTTGGCTTGTTTTTACCAAATTACTTGACATTTGGACTCTCAGGGGTCTTCATCTTTTATCGGCGCTTCGAATATGCTGCTTGAACAATGATGACTTTTGCCTTACCCCAGCGTGGGGGATGATCATCAACTGGGTTTGTATGAAATAAAATTGTAGGCTCAATTGGGCTTACCAAAGGATAAAGTGTGTATAGGATAGAGAAAGAAATGCTCTTCATCATCCTAAGGCACTTGAACTTCGCATGAATTCATCTGAAAAAGCAGCACTCGAAGATTGATGCAAGTGAGAGCAAGATAGTCTCTATTCATTTTTCACCTTATAATGCTGACTTACCTCTAGTTTTTCCCGATGTCGGGTGGTTCTTGACATGGGTAATTTGAAAGGATTTCTCCAAGCGTTTAGGCTCAAAGTGATGAAATAACGGATAACCTGTGGTGTTTGGGATAGAGAAATGAATTGCCTTTCGTCACTTCGGTTGCCGTACCTTTTGCGAGATAGCCATTTACCTTGCAAACATGAAATTTTTCCACTTAACTCACTGGGGATTAGTGCATGGGGCTATATATAGGATAGGGCTTGCCTTTCATCATTCCAATGTACCTCATTCAACACATTCAATTCATTCTACATGAGTTATCAGATTATCCAAATAGATTTCCCTTTTGAAGTCGATGATGTAGACCGACAAAATAACCATGCAGAGTTTAAAGCCAATGCACACATCTTAACTTGAAACCATTTATTCATCAGTGAAATGTTTGCAATTCAGAATATAAAACCAAACACTTGAAAACTTTTGCTGCGAAATGTTAGATTTTATCAGGGGTAATACATCTTTACAGCATCAGAATTAACAGGAGTGGAGAACTCACGACCATCCATTTCTGCGAGAATCAGGGCACCTCTGGGAAACACCTTTTTAACTACGTATAGACCGATGTAGTTTGGGACGAATTTGCCTACTCATGCGGCAACTGGATCGAACGTTTCGTCTCACTCTCAGGGGAATTTGCCTCTCTCTTCATCTCTTCGGGTTCTCTGAAATCACTCAGGTTAACGATGACAGTTTGGTCTGACGTGAGAACTTTGGACCTTTCATGTCGCTCTAGGCTATGTAGCATTTTCGAGGAATCTTTGAGTTCGTCGGTATCATTGAGATCAGGCTCGACGGCACATAATCCATCAGATTGGACTGTTCTCATACCCTCACGTGTCACAAGATTGCCCTTGAAACATAAAGTAGGGATTCAGAAGGACAAACATGACTAAACAGTGTATTTTTTTCTTTTTTGAATTTTTTTTACTCTTTTTTTTTGAAATTCTTTTCAAAAAAGTTTTAACATGAGGAAGTATGAAGAAGCCCGGGCCTCTGAATTCTCCTTGGACTATATTTTCTTTTATCGGTTGGCTATCATCACCGGGCTGGTTTGATGTACCTCAACATGCCCTCAAAAATGAAAATAGTTTGTAATTTCATTGATTATTACCAAATGAATTACATTTATTGAATGAAAATTGTAACGATGAGTCCTAGAAATGAAAAATCCTAAAAAGCAGCTCCCGAGACTGGGCAAGTCCTAGAAAGCAATAAAAATTCCCACGTAAGGGAGTGTGCGGAAAAAAGTAAAGGTGTTACTCTTGCGGGCCAGTACCCATTTCATCCTATGATCCTTTCTAGATAGCTCCAATAAAGAAATTATCGAACAAGGTAGTGATTCCCTCCATTTCATCATCAGGATCTTCTATCATTAGAGGTGTTGGATCATCCATACCTTCTCATTCATCCGAGACAATGTCACAGGGGTCAACATAGAAACTCGGGGGCGCCGAGTATTTCACATAATAATCGAACTTACCGCTCGGTTGCCCCAAAGTGTCGATCACCTCTTTCTCTTCATGCATCATTGTTGCAAGGCCTGGGAATATGGTACAGATATGTGGAAGCAACCTACCGCACCGAAGCTCTCTGTTATTTTGGGTAAATCTACGCCCATGTTCTTCACCATTCGGTTCTTCTTCGGATTGCTATCTATTCTGCCCGTCTCCTCGACCTCGACCACGACCACATCCACGTCCACATCTACGTCCACCATTATTTGGCACATTTGACCCCTAGTACCCCAACCCAGTAGTGTAGGGCCTCCGAGAGACCTCTACTGGTTAGCTGATACCTTGACCATTCCTGCCAAGGCCTTCACCCGGAGTAAAGTCATGAGACACCATTACTCTTCCGACCATGAATGCAACATTTGACACCTTAGAAACGGGTAGTGATGATCCTCTAGATGCATGTATGGTCGATATGAGCTCAAGCGACTTAAAGCTCGATTCTATTTTGCAATCTGGCTCAACATAGGGGATAGCTGTTGCGTGATAAATTGGGTGCTCTTCTTCACCGTGGACTGTGACTAACTTTCTCTCCACAACAAACTTCACCTTCTGATGTAGACTGGATGGCACAGCTCCAGTAGTATGAGTCCATGGACGACCCAACAGAAAATTGAATGCAGTGGAAATGTTTATAACTTAAAATAGGATGTTAAACATTGTTGGTCCTATTTGTATGTCAAGGTGGATTTCTCTCATCACTTCTTTCTTCGTTCCATCAAAGGCTCGTACGGAGGTCTTTGCAGAATTTATCCTAGAAGGATCTATCTTGAAACGGTGTAAAGTCACCAGAGAACATATGTTCAAGGCTGATCCGTTGTCAATGAGTACCTGGGCTACATGCGAGGCCTTGTATTTGACAGAAATGTAAAGTGCTTTGGTATGTCCTCTCCCTTCTAGAGGGAACTCTTCATCCGAAAAGGCTATAAGATCTTTGAGGAGTATGGAACCCATAAATTCCTCCAATTTGTTATGATCGATCGTTTCAGGCACGTGGACTTCACTTAACACCTTCATCAGGGCATTTTGATGTTTGACAGACGGGTAGTGATGATCCTCTAGATGCATGTATGGTCGATATGAGCTCAAGCGACTTATAGCTCGATTCTATTTTGCAATCCGGCTCAACATAGAGGATAGCTGTTGCGTGATAAATTGGGTGCTCTTCTTCACCGTGGACTGTGACTAACTTTCTCTCCACAACAAACTTCACCTTCTAATGTAGACTAGATGGCACAGCTCCAGTAGTATGAGTCCATGGACGACCCAACAGAAAATTGAATGCAGTGGAAATGTTTATAACTTAAAATAGGATGTTAAACATTGTTGGTCCTATTTGTATGTCAAGGTGGATTTCTCCCATCACTTCTTTCTTCGTTCCATCAAAGGCTCGTACGGAGGTCTTTGCAGAATTTATCCTAGAAGGATCTATCTTGAAACGGTGTAAAGTCACCAGAGAACAGATGTTCAAGGCTGATCCGTTGTCAATGAGTACCTGGGCTACATGCGAGGCCTTGTATTTGACAGAAATGTAAAGTGCTTTGGTATGTCCTCTCCCTTCTAGAGGGAACTCTTCATCCGAAAAGGCTATAAGATCTTTGAGGAGTATGGAACCCATAAATTCCTCCAATTTGTTATGATCGATCGTCTCAGGCACGTGGACTTCACTTAACACCTTCATCAGGGCATTTTGATGTTTGACAGACGTTTGGAGGAGTTCAAGCAGAGAGATTTGCGTAGGCATTTTGCGCAGTTGCTTAACTATGTTGTATTCAGTAGACTTGATTACGGCCAGAAACTCCTTAGCTTCTTCATCAGTAATAGGTTTTGCACGTTGGATATTAGCTTAGCCATAGGTACGTCCAGATTTGATAACTAAGTCGACATCGAGACTGTAGGACCAAGGGACTGCTTTATTATCACAGTACTCGTACGGTTGAGGTATCTCGATCACTATCGCTTCATCGACTGTGGGCGCGCTTACTACGATCTCTTCATCATTGGTCGCGTCTTCGAGCGGAAGCATGTCTTCAATCAAAGGATCGAGCTTGTCCTTTTCGGTGTTCAATGTAGCAAACTCATCGTCCCAATTAATAACCACTTCAAAGATAGTGAAAATGATGCCAGTGTGGTCAGCATAAACGATCATCCCAGCTTTTACCATCCTTGAGATTCTTTCTCTCATGATAGCCAGAGGAAGGATCTCATTACTCTGGTAATAATCGGCTTTCACTAACTCACCGTAGACATCGATGGTGTATACCTTAACATTCTTGATTCGACCAGCATTGAAACTAAATATGGCATTCACATTGCCCGCATGATCAAGGAGCGGGTTGCTCTGAACATTCAGCTTAGCGGGTTGAAAGGAAAATGCCCTTGTATCAAGCAAGTTATGGATTCAATACTTAAGAGTGATACGGTCATCAGTTAAATACCCTACTTCATCCATATGATCATCACATTTCTTAAACATATCGTAGTTATAGAACTGCTCGGGGTTGGGCCGCTTTGGTTCAGTGATAAGCAAACCTCTCTTCTGGAGGACCGCCAGCACTTGAAACAACGAGCCGGGGAGAGGGGTGAATTGCCTCTTATTGTTCCTCCTTTGAGAAGGTTGACGACTCGTGCCATGTTGTTGAGTTTTTGCTACTTGAATCGCTGGAGCGCATTAACATTCTTCCGACTTGGCTGGGTATACGTTACATTCACTTCAGCTGTCGGTTCTTTCTCCTTTCTTGTGCTAAATCTTTTGGTCGAAGAAGATGGCTCCACAAACCACCTATATTTCAGCCCTATCTCAATCTATTCGCCTATGAGGATGAGTTTATTGAAGTTGTCAGCCGAAATGGCTACCATCTGATTACGGTACTCAAATGGGAGAGTTTTAATGAACATCATCTTCAATTCACTGTCTATGGGTTCAGGGACAACCTGAGCAGCTATATTTCTCCATCTGATAACATAATCTTTAAAGTACTCAGTCTTTTTCATCTGAGCACGCTCGAGGTCTTCGCGGGTGGGAATGATGTCTGTTATGAACCTGTATTGCTTTAGGAATGCTTCACTAGCTTCCTTCCAAGTTTTGAGGCCATTTATCTTCTTTATGAGATATTAGTTCAAAGCAGGATTCGTCAAACTTGCTTGAAATGCATGGATTATCAGGAGTTCATTATCAACGTACGAGGTCATCTGTACGTGGTATAGCTGTAGGTGGGCTTTTGGACACGAGATGCCACTGTACTTGTCAAAATCCGGCATCTTGAATTTCTTCGGGATTTTGATCTGTGTGTACAGAGAGAGATCGGTTGAAGGTGAATCCTGTGAACCTTCCAGCTGCTTCACTCTCTCTTCAAATTTGTTGACCCGCTCATCAAGTTTATCCTTGCTGACGATAATCTAGACGGGGTCATTTACTAAATCGGGAAGATCGTCATCTTCCTCACTATTGGCATTTTTTTCACCTTTATGCTTTGGGGCTGATGCTTCAGGGGATGCTGGAATGGGAGTCAGCCGAAGGGCTTTGATCTAAGTAGATGTTTGTTGCATTGCAATGAGGACTTGCTTCATTTGGTCCTCAATGCCAACGACACGATCTCGTAAGTCAGTTTGATCGGCTATTCTAGTTCTCGACCGCGTATGAATAGGCGATCGTGACCGATTCGTAATTACCTAATTTCACGGATAAAACAAGCATACATAAGTGTCAAGAAGAATCACACGCCGATCCATGACATTGGTTTAACAGCTTTGATTAGAAATGACCTCTTTACTGAAAAAAAAAATTTTTACAACGACTATAACTTGAAATCACTTAAACAAAAATGTAAAAACAAATGACTCAATTCCTAAACAAGTCCAAAGACTAAAACTGAAATGAGAATATAGATTCATGCTTTTCTATTTGGCTTGATCCATAGACATATGGGAGGCGACTTCCTTCTTTAACTACTCATAAGCTCGAGCTATCTTGGATATTTTTTCTTGAGCTTCTTCGGCCTTCCTTTTGAGACGGTTGTTCTCTGAGCGAGTGGCGGGCTTGAGAGACACCTTGGGTATCTTCGGGAGTAACTCCTATGGGACTTTGTGCTGTCGAATATACTCAATCGTCAAAAAATAGGACTTCTGCTCCCCCTTGAGCTCTTTTTTGGGTCGAGCTATCTTTAAAAGACGACACTTTTTCCATATCTTTTTGAGCTGAGCTACGGTCCCTTCGTGGTCTTCATTGTCATTGATGAAGTCGACTTGGAGGAGCTCTGGTTGTAACGTTGGAGGGAGCCCTTAGAGAATCCGGTACTGACGAGACACTCTAGCAGGGTAGTATTCGATTGCACCAGCGAAGCCCAATAGTGGAACCGGTACAATACCATTACACGTAAGCTGAGCTTCCTTGACCTTAAACCAGTTAGCATGCCATTGGAAACCTTGGGGTTTAGTGTTTTTCATGAAAATGATCCATTCAGAGTAATGATAACCAGGTGCATTCTCTTGTTTTTCTTTATACTTTAAGATGGGATGGCTAGAATCACTAAGCTCGGATATCGTGAGTAAATCGCCATATCCTTTTATGTGAGACAAAAACCAAATTTGCAATAGTTCAAGAGGGACATGAAATGTTTTGTCAACATGTTACCTAAATTTAGTAAGAGAAATAAAAGTCTCGACTAAAATGGTGTTGAGAAAATTCTTTTCAAGACAGACTTGTTAGACCAACCATACAATTGATGAATTACATGCATTCTTACAGTGAGGAAAAATTACGAACTCAAAAAATGCTAGCAAAAAAATTCTGCCTTTTTGAAAAGATATGGCTTTATCAAAACATTGACTCAAGAATGAAAAAGGACATGTCCCACGATTTGCTTTCAAAACTTTTCCCAATTCATCTTTTACGATACCCAAAAATTCAAAGAACATTAAGGTGAAATCGATTTCAAGAGGTGGTGTAACTAATTCCGACGCTAAAGGTTTTTCAATGATTACGCTATATTCTTCCAAAGTCAGGGTGAGCTCATGTTTACCGAATATAAAGGTAGACGTCTTGGGACACCAAAAGTGTGCTAATGCTCGAACGAGGCCGGTACAGACTTTGACTTCCAATAAGGGGAGAAGCCTCCCAATGTGGATCTCAACTAGCTTACGATTGGTCAAACTGAGTAGATTCCACCAGGCACGGAGTTTATCCTTAGGAGCATCAAGAATCTGGATGTCTGCCCCTCCCATAGTATATAGAATAAGACTCACGATCAACTTAAGGTCATGGACCGACAAAAAAAATACGAAACATAAATAAATTGCGAGATAAAGGTTCAGAAAAATTACTTCACCGGGTAGGATCATGGCAATTACATAGACATACGCATGAAATGTGAGGTTCGATTTCTATCTAGACTCTGACTTGCAAAGTGGAGACGCGAGGATTACCGAGCTAAACCAGTCATGGTGGTGATTAGACTAGGATTCCCCTAACTCCAGCTTAGTCAAGGAGCCGACCCGGGTTGTAAATGGTGCAACCGTGGTGGGAACTCAATGACACCATGAAAGAACTTTCGGGACCAAGGAGGGCGACCCGTACCACACGGGTGTAGTCGGGGTGTCCGCTGTCTCAGTACAATCCTAAACCTATGCCGCCCAGGTCCGACAGCGGGTAGTGTGTGCTAGAGTGTAGTGAAAATGCACAGACATACACAACAGATCATATGCAAACAACGCTTCAATATCAAAATTAAAACATCCAATCTCAACACCTCCCTGGAAAAAAGTGGTTAACAAACACTTCACCCCTTATAACTCCCATTCTGCAAAAACATTTAACACCTAAAATGTTAGGGACGTACCTGGGATCCTCGTTGCCAAGCAAAAATATTTTTTTGAAAAGAAAAATTGGCCTAAGTCCACTAAGAGTTTAAACCTTGTCCCCAGCGGAGTCGCCAAGTTGTCGCGACCTAAATTTTATCAGGCTAATGGATTATTAAGACTAAGCTTAACTCAGGCCCTCCCAAATCCTGCCAATTCGCAACTTAGGGTTTAAGTTTTTAATATGTAAAAGTTTTCATACTTGGAGTCACCACTAATCTATATGTGGTAGGTCGATTAGAAACCTAAATAAAACATAGAGATATGTTTTATTCCTACGAACCAGAGATTCTAAACTCGGGGACTTGATTACGCTAGATCTAGACTAACGCCCTTTCGGTACCTTTTTTTTTCAAAAAATATTTTGGCAGACAGTTTGGATTCATTTTAACTTAATCACTAGCATGTGAGGTGATCATACGGATGCGCAAACCACCAAAGTAACACCCAATAATCAAAACATTATATAAATTGCAAGATTTGAAGAATTACTTACCTCGAAGCAACGTAAGCATCTGCATTGTTAGCTAGAAAATCACATCAACAATCCTAATATGATTTCTAATTAACAAGCAGTTCACTCAATATTTTTTTTATTTTCACTTATTTAAATGAAAGCTAATCTATATATAATGACGTGCAAAAATTAACACGCGATTAATGCAGCCTAACATGCAAACTATATGTTATGCGACGACGTGACATAATTTTAACGACGAACAAATGATTTGTTTTTGGTAATTTCAAATGAAATTCGGAATTAAAAATTACTCATGCAATCTATCCTAGAGAAAATGATTTGATCTATCCTAAAGTGATTCCTTTTTTTGGGATTTTTATTAAAATTCGAAATTATTAAATATCCTAAATAATCCACTAAGATTAAAACAATCTTTAATTTAAACTAGGAAATATGCTACCCTAAATCCCAATTTAAATCAAATAATTATCTTATTCTTTAGGATATATTTAAGATTCCCTAAGCATGCAAAATTTCTAATTTAAATCCTAACAAACATATTTTTTTGATTTTCTTTATTTAAAAGGAAAACAATTAAACAAAGATAACAACCGCATTGAAACAATCTCCGCAATATGCAAGATTTTCCTTATCAAATTTCAATTAGGAAAAGAAATCAAACTAACGGTCATATCTATAAGGTTATAAATATCGACGGAAAGTTGATTGTTCGAATTTGGAAAGCAAATAAAATTTATTATTGTATCCAAGTGATTATGGATAAGATAACGATTTTCTGTATCGCCGCGTATCGTACCTTAGGGATAAGGTCGGATAGTCGTCCAGATACGTTGTAAAATTAGGAAAGATTCCTGATTTTGGACATTCTAGAACATTGCGGATAAAAAAACATTATCCTAAAAATTTCTAGCAATCCACGGAATATTCGCCAAAATATTTGAAATTTAAAAAAAACTAGGAAACCAAATATTTTGAAAATATCATATAACATTCTTACATAATTTCGAGATATTTCCAAATTTGAACTCGCGGATCGGGATTGTGGATTGAGACGAGCGACGGCAAGATGGATCAGCGACGGTAGCGGTGGCCCGCGGCGAGACGTCTTGCAGTGGGGTTGCTCATGGTGTGGGTGATCGACGGCGGACACGGTTCTCACGATGGTGACAATGGCTCACAGTGATTCGACGAGTTCGCAATGGCGGTTCGGCTAGGACCGTCGATGAGGGGCTCAACTGGCTGCGGTGACAAGGACAATGGCATCTTGGCTAGAGGTACAGTGTCACGGCAAGGATCGTCGATGGAGACTTCTCGGTGTCGTGGTATCAGTGAGGTGCTCACAACACGCCATCGAGAGCTTTAGATAAACTCAGCTTGCCGTTTGAGTGAGATCACTTGGCACACCGGGATGATCACCAACGAACCAGACCAGTGGAAAGCTTTAAGGCCGCTCGTGGAATGTTGAGAACATTGTAGGAAACAGAGACTGGCACGGCAAGAGCTGCAACGAGAAATTGGACCAGCGAACAGCAAAGCAGCAACACTCCTTTGTCTTCACTTGATTTTTTATTCACAGCCACTACTTCCTTTCTTTTCTTCGTGATTATCTCCCCTCCTTTGTCACTCTAACCTTGGACCACTCAAGACAAAAACCACCGCCCGATCATGTCTAGTGTTGACTAGATTTTATTGCTTTGGCAGTGGGTCTTCAATGGCCGAATCTCTCGAACGATGGAAGCGTTGGCACGGCAATGATGGATGGTTGCCAAGCACCGAAGGAACCACCGCGGGAGGACAGAACTTCTTTTCTTTTTCAGTCGTCAGTCTCTCTCACTCACGTTTTTCTTTCGTGCTCTCTCTGAAAACCCTGATCTTGAAAATTATGAGAGCCCCTTTTTGATTGAGGGGTATAATTACATATTTATATCACAACCTTAAATTAATTGGCCAGGCTTCCTAGTCCTAATGAGCTTAGGCTTAGGCTTTTATCCTTTCATTTTTATTTAATTTCAAATAGGCCGAATTAATTTGGGCTTTTCTTTAATTAAGCTTAATGGGCTGATTTAAGCTCAAATTAAGACAACCAAGGCCTTTTAGACTTGTGATTTTTGGCCCCCATCTTCCGAGCGAGACGAGCTTTGTTCTGTACTCGAGCTTGATTTATGCAAGGGATTTTCAACTTACGCACCGCCGCTGGTCCAATGTTGAATGCAATTAAACTATATGATCCTAAACTATATGCTATGCGATTTAATTATTATTTTTGTTAGGTGTCGGGATTGACTCCTAATTTTCCCATGCAATATGTACCTAAATGGATCGCCAAAATTTAAGTGTCAACAAAAATATTTGGTAGAGAATCACAAAATAATAACATTTGTGATCTTTCTTTTTAGAAGAAAACTGTGGGAAGAAAATAAATAGCATATAGACAACCTATTGAAAAATAAACTGATGCTATTAATATTTGAAATTTTCAAAAATACATTTAAGGGACATAACAAAACTCATCCCAGCACTATTTGCTCGAATTCTTTTTTGGTACATGTACTATCTTTTGTCGATGTTTAGTCTCCCAACTTTATCTCCAGCGACAATTTTAAAACAAAATTCAATATTGCGTTAAAGTATGTACAGAATATGCTAAGTCGGTACTCACATATCGACACGTGGCACCTAAGTGTACAAGTTTCTTAAAGATTTATACCTTTAATCCTAGTACTTTTAGAAATGTTCAAATTTAGTCCTTGTGCATTGCTTTATTAACATAACAAGTCCTTACATTATTTTTCCGTGAAAATCTAATTTCTTTCATCACATCTCCATTTTAAATCTTATGAAAATGTCAAATTACGACCAACGACAAATTGGCGATTCCCACGCTTACAGGTGTGCCTAATCTGATTGATAGTCCCATAAGATTATTTCATCATATGTAATAATGGCATCGTCGTTTTCAGTAGAGATTCATACATAATTATCTAGGACTACTTTTAATAAAAAGTAGATAAGTTTTACTTATTCAAACTACAGCCTTAACTCGCCATCTTGTGGACAAAATATCATGGACGATTCATTCAAAACTTCAGATTGAATCAAGCACACACATGGATGCAATCACAGGGTCGTGGAATCTTGTGAAAGGAACAAACGGTTGCAAATGGTAGGACATTTGCAAATATTTTTTTTTTTTTTTTGCAAATGGCTTAAGGAATCACTTGGCCATTTTTTATATTTATGCAAAAAAAAAAAGATGCTAGAGTATTGAGCATCATGATCTCTTTTGTGATAAAAAAAAAAAGTTTGATTGAGACTCGTAGATGTCTCCGTTGCCCTACCAATATGCTTGTCCTCGTCGACCAATTCATAAGGAAGACTCTTGACTCTATGCCAGGATAACATAAAGATCAAACAAAGGTCTATCAATCATTTCCTTCGTAACATAGATACATCGTCGAAATTGTACCGCAATCAGTGTGATGTGAATCTAGCTCGGGCAGCCGCCCGATACACAATTCACAAAGGACAGATGGTACTGCATGGACCGGCACTCTTCCAATCAACTGACCATTGATGTGCTGAATGCGATCAAACTTACATATTGGCTAGTTTCAAACAGGAAAATATGTAGGAGCGGGCTTTAAACATGAAAGGATCAAACTCTGTATGATAGGCATTTTATGCAAAAACAGGGCTGCCGTTTTGGTTAGTTTTACACCTCTAAACAAAAAGTGTTCGTGCAATGATGCAGATCCTTGGTTTATTGCATTTCAAAATCTTGGCAAACTTCACATCTTTGCTCGGAAAAGTACAAATAAGACTAGCAACATGTCATAAAAGTTAGAACATCAGATAAGAGCCCTGGATTACCTTTAGCATGTCGTGATCCCATTATTGTTTGTTTTAGCTTTGTCCTGCTCTGACTCTCAACTCACTTTCAGACTTTTACTTTATTTCTTGCAAAGCGTGGGAGTTGAACTCACATCTGAAACTACTCGCCCTTATCCTTAGCCCCCCTGAGAAGATGGGAAATCAAACTCCCTACCTTTCTCTTCTCAAGTAGAAAGAGTGGTTGCTGGAACAAATTCTAATGGTTTGATCCCATAATTGTTGCCCTTCGGATTTGCAGCGCAATCCATTTAATGCTTATTCAGAATATCATTTCCTCCCCAAATTACAATTTACAACCAAATGTGGAAGTTTTGTCGTGGAACTTGGTATGACACTGAAATCCTCATCATATTCAAATGCAAAGATCAAATCACGTGGAGAATGATTAGAACAGTCTGCATCGAGATGGGAACATTCCTATAAGAACCGTCATGGGACATTCCTCGTACTCTTTCTGAATGTGTTGTTCCATGATCAATTTTTGTTTTGTTTTGTTCTCCACATTATTAAGTAGCTTTATGTTTGTTATGCTATTCTCTTGTTCTCTCCTTCACATTAGCTAGCTTCCTAGAAATTGCTCATCGGTAGCATCCGATAACATGTCACCCAACCGCTACGTGTAAGTTACCATGTGCACAATTAAAAGATGTGCATGCGAGATAAAATGACATTTCTCAATCCCTCGTTAACAAAGATTCTATATCAATTTTTCGCATTTGCGTAATTAAACAAGTTAAAGATTTCATAAGGGTAAGAAGATTTGGATAAATGCAGCATACACAGTTATCATGATGAAATAGGAAGGATGACAGTATGAACAGTATCTGGAAAACAGAGTAAGATTCAAAATTAGTACAAAACAAGTATCTAAATCGCACCTGAACTATGTCGATCTTCCATGCACCACTCCTGGTAAAATTTTGTGCAGCCTCCTGCAAATTGAGAGCCGCATTGGCCTCCATTGGGCTTGCAGGTGAAGAAAAGGCCCAAAAATTTAACTTCGGGTTGATGACCATCTCGTGTTCTACGTCATATTGTGGCTGAACCTCTGTCTTCGTGCATTCAATTCAATTTTTCACTCGTTTTCGGAGAAACATTTTGCGGCTTCATCGTGACGAATCAGAACAATGGCCAAATGATTCCTTCAGCTATTACTTTTCATTCATGTCTACGATTTACAGAATCGAATTCCGCTCGTGACACATCAATGAGTAGGCACTAATCGGACATAGAGACGCTGGCGACAGCTTATCCACCGACTTAAAATACAATATGCCCAGAACTCTTGACTTCACTTATCCGCCAATTTGTACCACTCAACAACTAATCCACAAGATGATAACTATGCACTATTTCGGGACATGTTGCTACAAACCTCTTATTTCATGATGCCTTATTATTAAATTTTAAAATTCAATTTACTATGTGAGATTTTTCCATGATTCTCGCATGCTCAATTTGATTGTTCACATTTACGATCGCACATGTTTTTTCGGACGCAATATTGAGCAAACTTATTGTTTTACAATACCAAAAAGAGCATGAAAGGAACGCGCACACACTCCAGATCTAATACACGCTATAACAATTTATGAACTATTAACCCCACCTCATGCAATAAAATCTCAAAAAAAAATTATTTTTTTATTAGTTTAATATGAAAATTGACCAAAGACAATGGGGATAAAAAAAGGAACAGAGAAAAGTAAAGGAGAAAAAAAACGAACGAGAAGAAAACAGCATTTCTTGGGCCCGGGAAAATAGTTGCCCAGCTCCATGCATATTGAGGAATGGGCCCATTTTCCCATACCCATTATTGTAGAAAAGTAGGCCAGTAGGCCTACATTATATTTATCACGTCACCATACTTGCCACTCCTTTGAATTTTATTATGTCGCCAAAAATTGCCCCTTCATCTTAGTAGCTCACATTATCATAATGTGTCACTTTATCGAAGTTCCCACGATATTACCATATATATGGACAATCACACAAACAATTCCAAACATATTGTACAAAAACCAATAAAAAACTAAACATTTTAATTGACGCGATGTAGTCCTAATTCTTTGAGGGAACAAACGTAATCAAGTCCTTTTAACCAAATTTTGCCGAATTTTTCGAACGTGACACCGACCGTCCTATGTTAATTTGTCTCCACAAGGTGCTGCGGGCTGATAGCCTGGTTTATTTTTTATGCCTCAGTGGAGGCCAACGACAAGACAACCACCCCGAGTCATGCCACGAAAATCAATGTTAAGAAAATTTTCGTTGAATTTCCTTTTTAAACTTGTTAAAATTGAAAATGAGACACAGCAATTCATTCTTTCAAATTATATTATTATTGTTAGATTTATCCGACGATGCAGAAAAATTGTTGCACGTTCACCTTTGAATGAGCGACGTGTATGTTTAGAGTTAATTTTATAATCTAATTGTTCCACATGTCAACAATCTAACGATGAATGTGTAAGACGCTAACCGTGGATATAATAAAAATCCGAATGATACCCATCTGAATTAGAGGACTTTGACTTCATAGCAATTGAACAATGCAAAATCTATATTTTTAAGACAAAGCCAGTCAAATTTCTGGCCATGCACGTTAGACTTGATAATTGAACTGTTTTTTGGGAAAGAAATTGGAGGGTGTTCTGATGTGAGAGTAGAAGATGATCAATATAGTGGGACATTGGAAAAATCAACATCCCAAATTACTTTTAATTAGGATATAACCGTATCATGTTTGATAATTTCATTATTGTACAATATATTGACGCTCAATTTGGGGCTCAACTAGTGTATTTTATCATTTACCCAACCAAATGGACGATGAAGGTAAAATTTTGAAACCGCTCCCAACTTAAAATCGAAAGCTCATTTAACATCTTAGATGAATGCGTTGTCTAACGCTTAACTACTCTAAATTTTTCAATACTATAAACTCCCCCACACATACGGAAAAGTATTTCATGTGACAGACACGCAAAGTGAAAAAACTGACCAAAAGAAAGAGAGTTCTTAAGTTCAAACATAAATTTAGTTGGAATAGATGTGATTGGTTGATTTTGCCTTGTCAGTTGTGTGTCTAACAAATGTAACTTTTTCATGCACGTAAATCCTTGAAAGTCTAACGAAAAATGGGAAGACGAATAAGGGATGTGAAAGATTAAATTACTAAGTCTCTTACCCAGCCCAGTACGATGTAGAATTTTGTGAAATCACCATCAAATTATCTAAAAAATTAAAATTATTGGACAAAAGCATGGTTCAATATTTCAGTGCAAATTGAGGAAATTACCCCAAAAGTCATAAAATTATTATACGAAAGCCAATCCAGTCCTACCACCCGCCTGGGTGGCGCTGCTGGCGCGGGCACTCTTCCTCTCGCAAAAGGTTGAGTGTTCGAATCCCGGGCGCCGCAGGGTAACTTAACCGGTGGCACGTGTGTGGTGGCTAGCACGTGTCGCCCCCAGGGTTTACCTCCCGGCTGTTGGCCGTGCGGGGGTTCCCTAGGTTACCAAAAAAAAAAAAAAGCCAATCCAGTCCTAAACTTTCTAATTTGGCTAATGTAATCGATCATAAACCTTTTGATGATTTCCTAATATAGTCCATCTAACCATTTTAGGTTGGAAATCGCTAGCATGGTGGTGTAGTTAAGGCCAGCCATCATACATGGCATGGTCGATGCCTGACGTGAAAGAAATGAATCGAAACGATGTTGTTTTGCAATTTAAAAAAAAAAATCAGAATTTTGTTTTTTTTTTCATTTTCTTTTCTTTCTTTTTCCATACTACTGTTCATCTCCCTTATGTCTTCGTCAATGTTCATCGCCGAGGCCGGTGGGGGTTGGCGGCACCTGGGCAAGGGCTTGCATGCCCTTGCTCGCCATTTCTTTGCGGGTTGGTCTGGTTTGCACTAAATTACGGAATGCCATTTGCAGTACATCTTTGCCTCTGATATTTTTGGAAATCTCTTCCTTGACCCTTACACTCCACATCTTCCCTTATGAGATTACTTTTGAATGTGTTGTCCCAAGGCTGCTTCTAAAGTGCGAGTTTCCGTTGTACGCGTGTGATAGATAGCAAGGCATATTCAAATGCAATGTCTTTGGACTCAAATCAGAGTAGATAAGCTGTCAAAATTATATCTAGTGTTAAACCATTCATGATCACTCTTGATTTGATCAGGATACGAAGCAAAACACCATTTACTATCCTTTTAGACTAGAACATGTTTCAAACGAAGCAACGGATATTCTCTTATTTTGACTTAAAAATGCGAGTTTTTTTTATTACCAGTACAACATCAAACTTGCGACACAAATATTAAACCAGTGCAATCAGGTGTATTTTGGGTGAGCTTCCCTCATTTGGTTCAAAGAAGTGCACAAAAGCGCAGGATATTAGGGAAATTGAACAGCTAGAGTTTTTAGGGGACACTAAGCATTGTGCAGGAAGAGCAAATAAGCACACTTAGCACAAGAAGAAAAGAAACAAAGGTGTAATCAAAGTGAGATACCTACCAACAGATTTTCAATGGAATTTGCTCGTAGGAGCCTGACCTTTTGCCGACTTGGTGACTATCAATCAGCGCACCCTAGCTGTAACTTGACCATCTTTTATTTGGAATTGTTCGCTCAAGCCAAGTTGTACCATCAATAACCAAACCAAGGTGACAAGTTCTCCCCCTTTACTAAGTTGTTGAGCATGCATGAACGGTTGGCAATGAATCGCAGCATACGCCAGCAATTCCACCCAAACTTCACTCACGATGTCCCACTTCTTGTCCTGAAATTTCCGCAACTCTTTAGCGAGAATACATGCATCAAAGAGAGCAGACTGGCTTCTGTCTCCTTTCACTAAAGCTGGATTCAATTCTGTAGGAACATTAAGTAGGATTTGGCAGGCATTCGCTTTGCTCGTTTTACTCTTATCAAATATATTTTCATCGAAGAACCTGTCTGCCTCAGCACAAGTGTCTCGAAACCTTATTTGGCCAATCCCAGCCACTGCAGACATCATACTGGGTTGTTTGATCATAAGATGAAGCATGTAATCTGACAAGACCTTACTGGTTTCACGGAGGTCTTTTGTACTTTCATCATTATCAGTGTTGTAACAAAGTTCGGTGGCGATGTGCCACAGTAAAAGGCTCTTTCCATAGTCAACATCGCAGACGAATGGAAGCAATTTTTTGCAATTTCGCTCTTTTTTCTTGGACTCCAGAGCCCATTTACCTCGAGAAGCACAAATCTCATTTGTGCTTCCCAAAGATGCCTTCCGTTTCAGCTCATCAAAAATCAGTCCGCCTAATTTATCACTGTACTGTTCTGCTCGTCCAGACTTCAAGTCATCGAACAATTCCTCCAGAGATACGAGACCAAGGAGTTTCTCAATCCATTTTGGCCACTTTCTCAGCTGGGAATCTAAAAAATTGTACTGGAAGATAGATTTAGACCATCTAGCATGTAGTATATGCAATGTTAATGGTGAACTTTCAGATTTGAATTTGAGGAGGAACTTGATGAAGATGCTCTCAGATGTTGCTATATTTGCAATTGTCCAGTCAGAGCAAATAAGCCTACCGAGAGCTACAAATTCCAGGCCAATAGCTCCAAGGAGCAAGGTGTATGTAATCTGTATATCATATTCGTGAAAACCATGCTTGTTGAGGACATAGAAAAGTGCCAAAGCAGAAACAATGGAGCTAATTGAGAAAGCTCGGAAAAGGTACCCTATTGGACAGTGAACAATGGCAGCCTTGGTATAAAGAACATCATAAAAGAAGTTGAGCTCAGCCTCAATGACCCGAAAAGCATCCTTCGCAGTTCTTGCCCCGAAAAATTGGCTGCCGTCGTTGCGTTCACGGAAGCTGTAGATGAGATCCACAAGGAGGCCTTTGAAGGTTGTGAAGTAAAAAAACGCCTCTTTTATCACTGTTCTGTCGTCCAAAATGTTTCTATCTTCCGCTTCAACGTGTACCGATTGATTTTTGGACTCCGGCACCATGGCCAATATCTTGGTGCTAACGTATTCTTCTGCCACGAGCTTGGCATAGTTCGGTCCAGCATCAGCAGGTGGGAGCAAGGAGCCACGTAATTTACTGAAGCTGGCGAGATGCAGAGCACGTGTTCGCTCTATGTATTTAATGGTTCCACCAATAAACATGAGGATGGTTGGGACAACTAACTTGCTACTGGGGAAGGATTGATAAAATATGTAGCCTGAAGCGCCTAGCTGGAACAAGAGATTAAGCAAGTGCCTACGCCACAGCTCATTATCCTCGAGCGCGAAAGCAGTTATGGTGTCTGGTCCTCCGAGATGTAGCAGAAGAAACGGAGCCCAAAATGCCAAAAGGTCACCATATGCATCAGCCTCCTCGTAGTCTGAAGTTCCACCAGTGACTTGGGCTCTAGAAATGAGTCCGAAGGCATAGTTAGCGACCAAGTCGGCACCCAAGTAAGCTGACCAGATGAGCACCAAGATCCACCTGTTTGAACTCCTCCTTCGAATGGGTGCCAAAAAAATGAGAAAGACTTGCAGAGATAGGCTCGTAAGGATCGCTCCTCGGACATTGAATTTCATCCACAAATTCTTGGCTTTTGCAAGGACTTCCATATTTCCCATTTTATTGTCACCGTCTCACCAGATCCTGGAAGGAAATATTTTAGTCAGCATTAGTATTACAGTAAGGCAACAATTCTTGAATATATATGCAAACTGGAGAACATAATAACAGAAAAGGTGACTTCTGTAAGGACTAAAATGCATACGCCGGAAAAACTGTGGAATATGTCCGTCATTTTGCCCTTGCGTGGGAATCCCTTTGAAATTCATGCAAAAGGAGCGACATGCATAAAATGCCTAAGTATGAGACTTTAAGGGTTAATACCACGAAAAACCCTAAATTGGTACATCTGTGATAATTTTGCCCAAAACTATTTTTTTATCACAAAAAATCCTAAACTTGTACACCTGTGATAAATTTACCCCGAACTATATTTTTGATCACCAAAAACTTCAAACTGGTACATTTATGACAATTTTATCATGAATTATTTTTTTGACCATAAAAAACCCAACATTGATATACATGTAATGATTTTACCCTCGAACTAATTTTTTGACCATTAAGAACCCCAAACTAGTACATTTGTGATAAATTTATCCTCTGTTAGTGTCTGTTAAATTGGATTAATATCACAAAAAATCACAAATTGATAAACTTGTGACAAACAGAGGAGTAAAACCCAAAACTGCTACACCTATCAATTACCATGTGTCATTAAACTTTGCAATTTGATAATAAAATTTAATGAAAATTAACGAAGGGTAAATTTATCACAGGTATACTAGTTTGGAGTTTTTGGTAGTAAAAAAATTAGTTCATGGGTGAAATTGTCACAGATGTACCAATGTGAGGTTTTTTGTGGTAAAAAAAATAGTTCAAGGTAAAATTGTCACATGTGTACAAAATTGTCACAGGTGTACCGGTTTGGAGTTTTTTGTAATAAAAAAATTAGTTTTTTGTAAAATTGTCACAGGTGTACCAATTTAAGATTTTTCATGGTATTAATCCAGACTTTAATTGCACAAATGTGCAAGTTTTGATATTGCCTGGTATGGAAATAGATCTTCAAGGCAATTCTCTTTTATTTAGAGAATAATTAAAAATAAAGAAAGAAAGAAATAATGTAGAACCATTTAATCATAGGAAGGAAATAAATTGGAGAGATTAGCAAGGAAACTTCCCTTATCAAACTGCAATGTTTTGGTGAAATAATAGTAGCAATGTTATGTGACAATATGAAGAAGAGTTTTGAACTTAGAGGTATAGGCCATGTTTGGTAGCATTTTATGTTTATGTGTTTTTCTCTTTTTTTGTTCTCCGGAGTTCAAAAAGAATTTATTTGCATACGTCAGTTAATTTTTCAATTCTCCGGAATAGATCAGTGGCCAAAGAATAGATTTGGAACAGAAACAAGAAGTAAAAAAAATCTACTTTTTTGTTCTCGCTAATAAAAAAAGAAACAAGGCAATTTTAGAAAAATAGCTCAGTGTCACCTAGACAATAAACCTTAAACTCTGCACCCTAAACACTAAATCTTAAACCCTACAACCTACACCCTAAAGCTCAAAAGATATATGCACGTGTTTATAGTATCGCCCAAAGATTTACTGTCAACCTCCTCATATTGTGAGTTATAAACTAGTGAAACTCTCTACTGCCATTTCCAGTCATCCATCTTTGAGAAACTATTAGGTTGGATTTTCTAAGGCCATCTTAGAATATCTTGATAAATTAAGTCCTTACAGAAGTCCAGTTTTATCCAAATATAAATTGTTAAGTCTCCACTGATATTTTTATAATTAAATAAAAAAAATTGGGAATAGGAATTTTTAGGGTTGTATCAAACGCATTTCTATTCTTTTTCTATTCCAGGAATAAAAACTTTGTGCAGTTACCAAACACGTTTTTCTGCTTAGAAACTCGTCCATCGAATAAAAATATAAAAAAACTATTTTTGAACAGAAATTATTCCAGGGAAAAGAAATATTACCATAGGCAACTATAGTGGTCACATCAGTGTTAACAAATCGATCACTTTCCCTGTGCATATAGAATTATTTTTGGCTTTGACATTAAACTGCTTCACTAGTTTGAGTTATTTATCTTGATTCTTAACCAATCCTCTTTTGTTTTCTTCCTTTAGACTTTAATTTTGTTGACCAAATTTTAATCTAGTTCATTACTCTGATTTTAAAGAATCATATCTAGATTTCTAACCAATCCCCAATTGTCTCTTCTCTTAGATTTTAGATTTTTTGGCCTTATATCTCAGTAAATGTCCACCGAATTGAGTAGGGTAAGTTGATGTAGATATATTGTTCTAGTATGTAAAAGATTAAATGGGACGATTGATTGAGTTTTTTTCCGATTTATTGTGAAGTAATAGGGTTTTGAGCATTGATGACGTAGGATTTTGCATTTAATGTGTGTAATTCAAATATTTTCTATTATATATTATTATTGTACACTTATATTATCTTAAGAGGTTTTTTGTACAATAACTGAGCTAGGGTGCTTATATTAAGTTTTATTGTAATAAATGAGGTGATTGGTCAATAATGAGGGACAATTAATAAATTAATATTAATATAAAATCTCTATTCTAATCCTCGGAGGTGCTCTTTATTTTTACGTGCCGATATTCGCACGCCCTATGCCCCCCATTTCTCCCAAATCTTTGTCTTTCATGGCATGAGGGAATACCGTCTTTGTGTTTTCCATCCTAAGGATCTCGAGGTTTGGACAAGACTCGGGATGAAGGTTTTTTAAGGCTTGCTTAGGTCCAAATCTAAAATAAATTTTATCAGGTTTGATAATTGATACGATGTACTAAATGATTTCGATTGGTTAAACGTATTGAATTAGTGGGTTTCACTACATTACAATCTATTCTAAGGATAATATGTCTCGCTAGGAGGATTTTATACAATAAATGAGGTCGGATGCTTATAAAGAGGGTTTTGTCCAATAACATTGGGTTTCGCTGTTAATGAGATACAATTAACAGCTTAATACTTTAATTTTAAATATATACATGTTGTTAAGAACGCTTGTTCCCGATATCCCCTTGCTCGTGGAAGGCCTAGCGCTGCGCAAAAGTAAAATCGTGGGCGGGGTGAAATAGAGAGGCCAGAAGTAGCGAGCAATTCTAATGGACTTGAATGCTACATTGCAGTTGAGGAATGTCGAGTCATTTGTTGGAGAGTTTTCTTGGTGGTTCGTTACCGAAGTCAATTGGATTGCTGAAATCTTTAGAAGTTAAAGAAAAAAGGTCTGCTAATGAGTGAATTGAGGGGGTATTTCTAATGAGAGGATCCATCCTAACTAAATATCGTTGTTGCTACATGCGGTGGGCCGAAGAGTTTCTGTAGCTATGGGTTAAGCTACGAAATAGATGTGATCAATAGTCGGTCTAGGATTTAACTCGGCCATTTGTTGGACCTAATTTGATACCAATATCAAGTTAATGTATTTGAGCAGGCTTATGATCTTATGATCTTCTTCAGAGGAAGCAAGACTTCTTATCTTTAAATTTGGATCTCTAATTTTTAAATATCTTTTTTAGCGAAAACTTTACTAGAGCTTTATTTGGAACGGGGCTGTCTACTTTATTTAGATCGAAGGAAGCCTGTGCCTCGTGGTGTTCCTTCCCCTCCTGCTAATCGAGTGACTTGTTTTACAATGTTGTTAGTCCTGAGGCAGATTTAAAAAGAGGTGATGTGATGTTTCATTGGAGAATGGCTTTTGGTTTGCTTCCTTTGGGAATAATTTTGTCTCAATGTGTCCGCAAAGAATCAGTATTCTTTGCATTAATTGCATGATGAAACCAAAGAATCATCCGTTCACGGTACCGAAGAATCATCTGTTCACGGCTTTAAGGAAAGGATTGCTAGTTTGGTCGTTCGGCTTGCTTGAACTTGGTATAACTTCAACGAATGCATTTGATTTCACGTTGCCTGGGTTTTCTTTGATTCTCTGTTTTCCTACTTTTCACGCTAACACCATTCCTCAGGAAATAATTACTATGTCAAGTTCTGCAATAGATTTGCTTATATTGTAGTAATTGTTCGAAAGGAAGCACGTGGTTTTGCTACACACCGCAACAGGAGAACTTACATTTATGCTTGATCTATATCACTAACTTATATGTGGGGTCTATCAAATGACACCCCGATTTATTTAACTTTAAATATTTATACTACAATAACTACTAGAAAAATGATAACTGACGACGACAGGCAAACCCATCCCTAAGAGCAAGAATCCACGTCCAAATAGGCATAAGCGGCGGCTCTAAGTTTGAATGAATTTGGGGACAGCTTTGATGCATCTATAATTGGTCTTCCATTATGATTGCCCAGTAATGGGCTGGATAAATTTTTGCCCCATTCCAGATGTTGCCTAACCACTATTGCCAAACATATCGCTGGGAAGTGCAAATCTACTTCCTTATAGTTTAACAATGGGCATCCTGGAGTTGCACTAGACGTTTATTCTTTTAAGAGTCGTGTAAAATGCCGACTTGAGATGAATGTTCGAGTTTCAGACATTATTTATGGTGATAATTGGCAATGGCCCCCTGCCAGACGTTGAAATTTTAAGCAAGCTTATGTGATTCGATATTGCCATGCTTTAACGCCATTTGCTGATGCTTCGGAATTAGTCAGAAATAGGAGTTCCAAATTGCTATGCCATAGACTTGTGGTTTAATCCTAATGTTCCAAAATCGGGGTGGACATCCTGAACAAGCTGCTTACTGAGAGACTTGGCCCATGTTGCTTACTAACGAACTTGCTCATTTATGTGATGTTTATCTTGAATTTAGGTGTCACCTTTCCACTGAGTGCCCTTTCTCTCGGACAGTTTCGGGACATGTCCTATCTTTTTGTGATGCTGACAGAGCCAACGGATGCGGGACATTGAATTTCAGTAGACTTTTGAATACCTCGAAAGGGAAACTGTTTGGACTGAAAGGAACTCTACATGTCATGACGATACTTCCCCTTCTGCTAATCGAGTGATTAGTTAAATAATGTTTGCTGTTAGAACTCAACCGTAACATTTTATCATCGAGCATAAGCTGATATTGTCCTTTGAACACCAGAGAGTGTGCAGCCGCTGGGGCATTCCCTGTGCTACTGCCGTTGTCTAAAAGATGCAATGAGATGGTTGCAGTGTCCTTCTAGTGAGATGGTTTCCATTTTCTAAGCCTTTGAAAGTGGATGGTGATTCTGATGTGTCGGCCAACGAAAGTGAAAAATTGTGGCTTTGCTTCACCAAAACGTTGTCTTACACTTTTTCAAAGGAGAAGTTTGGAATAAAGGAAAAGGGAAAGAGATGCCACATCAAGGGCAATGATATGGTCCGCCACGTGAAGTTCAGGCTTTACGCTCCCGCAAACCTCAACAAAATCTTTCAATAAGGGCTGTGTTGATAGATTTTTATATATTATTGTTTTTAATCTTGTCTCGAATGAGTTTTCACATATTTTTTTGGTCAGAAACATGTCAAATTTTCGCAACCGTTATGTATGATACGTAATTTCTAGTTTCAAAATCTTTCTGATATTTAAATAGCATTTTAAATTTTAACAGGAAAGTGAAATTTTGTTTTTGCATTTTAAAAAGCATAAACAGACAAAGTCCCAACAAAACTCAGCTAACCCTGATCATCATGATTTACCTTCTTTCGTTCTATTTTATTACGTGTCATTTGTGAAACCAAACTAATGCAAATATATATAGCAATAATGAGAAAGGTAGGCATAATGGAACTTAATAGTTGTCACGTCCCGGCCAAGACCGTGACCATGGCTCACTTTGCATCGTCCTATTTATTGTTATTTTTCATTACGAACAGGCAAAAGCATGAAATCGGGACAACTATAATCAGAACAAATAACAGAGTCAAGACAAACGTCAGAAGCAAACCATATATTTACATGATAACTAGGACATTTTACATGCCAAGTCTTTTACATGCCCTTATCTTTTCTTAAGGGCCGATTTGCACATATGTACTAGCTATAACAAAACACAAGTGGGATTACGCCTAGCCCCGCTACCATGAGTTCCTTCAAACGAGTTATCCTCAAAAAGGTTCCTCCCAAAAAACTCTTGGTCATTCCCAAGTTTGATTGGTCGACTAGGCCCCATTCGCGACGGTCCCAGGTGCCGGTCCGTTGGCATCACCAAACGGGCCATTAAACTCACAAAGGGGTCCAATTAGTTCTCTGTCTTCGGTCCACTCATACCAAGCTTCAAACACGTGCGGGACATGTTGTTCAAGGCTTTCATTAACCATGACTTGGGAAATGACCTTACGATAGGCTCTCCCTCCGGCCGCGTCGATCACATCCACAATCATCTCCACGGGGGTTCCAAAGTGAACAGAAGGAGCTGCCATCCTATAAGTTTGAGGGAAAAACAACGGGGAGTAAGTCAAAGACTCAAAAAGTGTGACATCACCAAATTTGGGATCAAGATAGCCAAAGGTAAATAGTGATAAAAATGAGCGAGCAATCGAGCCGAGGGTTAGTAATGGAATGGATAATATGGTTGGAATGAGTGTACTACGAGTTTGTCATGGTGTGATAGAAAGATTATCCATAAATTGGCCTAGGGATCGACAGTAGAATGACTCCCAGATCGCGCAAGTCGATTAGAGTGATACGACTATGGATTGACCCTTCGACTATAAAGGCCGTTATTAGAATGGTCCGGGATAACTATGGATCAGTGTCATGTCGGCATGTGTGGGTCACGGGTAATACCATACGGCCATGTATCGGTCACGGATGACCGTGAGTTGATCCCAGGGATACCGGATTCCACGAAGCCACATGACAACTGAGCGTCAACCATGCGCTGTTGATACTCGAACGTGGACCAGTCGCAAATCGGCCACGGATTGTTGCGTTGAGTCGGGTAGGCTATGGGCGAGCCATGTGCTAGGCCATGAGCCTAGTGGCTTGGTCGCGGACTCGGCATTATGCTAGCAACGCCGGCCAGGCCTTGTGCCTAGTTATGACCAGCCATTGTGCCCGTCAGCTAGGCCACAAATTGGCTTTGTGCCTATCCGTGTATCGGCTATTGTGTTTGACCCTTGTGCCAGGCAAGGTATCCATTAGATTCGTGTAACGCCCCCAACCTCGGGGTCATAAACGTGACGTCCCGTTCATTATTTTTTTTTTTACGTCCCGTTCATTATTATCTTTCTTTAAACACAAGCGGAAGCATATCTCGGAACAATCACATTTTAAACAAACAGCGGGATTCAAGACAAACAGCATCATGAGAAAACCTTTTATTTACAGGACATGCAAACATGTTTTACAAGCCAACTTAGTCGATTTTAGCCATTTACACAACAATACGTAATGGCAATACGTAATGGCTTGGGTGTCCTAAACCCACTGCTTCGAATTCACAGCTCCTAGCTTTCCCCGAACTCCAACATGGTTGAAACTCCCTTTTTTGCCGCCGTCCGTTCGACCATCCTATGGACCTGAGAGGGAAAAACGGGGGATGAGTCGGAGAGACTCAGCAAGTGAAAACACTAATATCAAGCGAGGATATATCGATCGCCGTTAACATAAGTCGGCTCTTACCGCACCCACATCGATGGCAGATCAATAGCAAAATTCATACAAGAGAACATCACGCACGGCTATAACATGTGCACTTTACCGGCCAACTCGCGGTTACCAACCAAGGCTCGGTTCCATCTAAGGTACACTTTACCAATCAAGGCTCGGTTCTATCTCATGTACACTTTATCAATCTCGGTTCTATCTCAAAACAACATCAAATATGAAACACGATCAAACCGAGGAAATGAACTAACTACGACCAACCAAACGACCGAGAAACGGTCCAAGCAAACCACGTCACGACGCATCTCAACATCCTTTCCCGATATTAAGGAATTCACTTACTCAACAATTAAACAAGAACTAGAGAAAACGAGGCGTGTGAAGGACACGCGAGTCTCGGCGACTCTCTGGCGATTCACGAACACTCGGGCCTCGGACGTGGATTCCTCGTTCGATCAAACCACAAGAGAGACACGGGTAATTGGTAAGCTTTTTCTCTCTTTCTTTCTCTCTCTCTCTCTTTTTCTCTCTTTCTTTCTCTCTTTCTCTCTCTATTTCTTTCTCTCCTTGGCCGAATGGCCTTTCTCTATTTATAGAGAGACAAAACTTGGGGCCAAAGCTTGGATGAGGTAAGCGCACGTGTTATCGGGGCGATGAGGTAAGCGCGCGTGTCATCCACCCATTAATGGCCTAAATCCAAAAGTCAAAAATAATGATGAAGGGCTCTAAGGTCTTGATTCATTAATGCATGACATCATGAAGGGCCACCAAAGTCCAAGCCATTAATTAAGCTTCTTGGACAAGCTTGGACTAGTCTAGTCAAAACTTGCTCCCCAAGTTTGACTTTCTCTAGAATTCTCCAATTCCAAGCTTACTTCTCTTTTTCGTTTTCCCCACGACCCGACCTCCAATCAAAGCATAAAATATCTCATTTGAAAGCTCAGAACGTGTACTTTAAATCACCAGAAGACACCAAGTCCAAATTCCAACGTTCTCATATAGAAAATGCTAAATCTTTGAAATGTGACAAAACCGGACAGTTTTGCACTGTTCACAAAATCGGACTTGAAAACATAGTAAATGGACTTCAAAAATTCTCAAATTTGAATATGTCATAAAAAAGATCTTAAAAAACATTTATTGTGAAGAACACAAATTCGAAATCTTTCCGTAAACACCATTTTTAGTAGCTCAAAAACAGACTAAAAACAGTTCGCTGAAACAGGACTCTAGTTTCTAAAATTAAGCTCTGTCCAGAATCCAAATGATCTTGAAAAATTCCCAAATTTATACACGTTATAGAAACGGACATTCTCAACAACTTTTGTGAATGAAACTTTTCCAAAATCAGCCCAGAAAAGCTTATAGAAAATAACTACGGTGTAAACATCACCGAAATACCCATTTTGGGCAGTTTTCCATGGTCCGAAAATCAGGTCATCGTACCACTCATATCAACTCCAAAAATTATGAAATTAAAGTATATAAAACTTCAAGAAGATTTTTTAAACAACTTTTAAGAAGAAAGTGCTTGGAAATTCGAACCACAAAATTCTCCCCAAAAATAACAAAACGAAGGGGTACAAAGGATCCAAAACTGGGTTTTCCAAAACAAGAGAAAACAATTTAGTTCCAATTGGAAAACCACCAAACTTAACCCATAATCATTTTCGAAGGATTAAAATTGAGGATCTTACAATTTACCTACGGCTTCCCAGGCCCAAAAATCGAGATGTGACAATCCGGCTCCAACCTAATTTCATGTCCAATGAACTTGGGCCATGAGCCATGCATTTGTGCCCATTCATGAGCCAATACATGTGTTTAGTCCATGAATCGGCCCCTTGCTTGTGCGGCTCAGCATTACGCTCGGCACATCGCTCGTGCAGCCCGACACCGCACCCGTGCACTCGGCCATGCGCCCGGCCATGTGCCCATGTGGCCCGGCAGTGTGCCTGGCCCTGCACCCGATCAGGCCCGATTATACAGGCTATGCACCTGGGCAGCCCGACCGGCCAGAGCTTATACCATTGGACTTGGACTTTGGCTTTGGTTTGGATATGTTTGATTATATTTGGAGGAATTTTTACACCGAACCTCGATCCGGGTAGGATGATCGATCATTTTAAACTCAAAATTTCCCTATGTACTTAGGCATTTTGCTAAGTATACTTATTGATTGTTGGAGCATATGCTTAAGTGCCATTAGCCAATGATCTTTAGGATAAACTCAGCAAGTTTTGGTCAAGCATAGTGTGCAAGAAGCCAAAATTGACCAAGTCAAAGTTAGGACCAATAATTGGAGAGCCATCATAAGAAGAATCTTATAAGATAAGATCTTCATTAATGAATGTAATCTTCTTCATTAATGAATGAGATCTTGCAATCTCTAGATATAGGGCATTAATGGGAGCCAAGACAAGGTCAATTATTGAAGAGACCAATAATAGAGGTTTATGTGTCCCTAGATCATTAATGTATAGGCTTAAGTGTTGTTGACACCTGATTTTTAGCTTATTTTTTTTGTATTTTTAAAAATCTCAAAATTAGGACTAGGAATCTTGGCCAAGCCTAGAAACCTATTTCTAAACCAAAAAAATAATTTTTTAGAGTTTTCTTGCATTTTTCCTTAATTTCTTTTAGTCAAAATAAGTGAGAAAATCAAGAAAAATAGCAAATGGAATTAGAAAACTCCATAAAAATATTCATTAGTCCTATTTTAAATTCAATTTCATTAATACATCATCAATTTTGAAAAATTTCAATCGGATATGTGTTTTTCCCAAAATTGGGCAAAATCAAACTCAAATTGAACAAAAAATGCAATTAAATTTTTTCTAGTCATTTTTAAGTCATAGTGTCTTCACAACAAATGATTCTGAGACCTTGAATTGCATAATGGTCGGTCCAATTGCACAATTTGTCAAAGAAATTACAAGACCCCAAAATTTAATTGAAAATTAAGAATTTTGAGCCCAAATTGGGAATCGTGCCCAATATGAAATTGTTGAACGATGAGACCATCATTTCTAGAGTTAATTAGATGTGGGTAATTCAATTTTAGCATCAATTTTGCCTAATCATGTCATTAGAACCCAAATACAAAAATGTGAAAATCTTAAACATAACTATAACAAAAATTATGGAAAATCACATATTTGGGTTCGGAATGTGGTAAGGAATTCAATTTTGGGGTTTAATTTTGAAAATTGAGTCAAAATTGAGCTTAATTGGTGAATTTAGGCCAACCTGGGTCTGCCGAGTCGACCGGGTCAACCCGACCCGACTCGGGTGGTTACCTTCTTCGCTCGACTCACTCGAGTCACATTAAAACCCAGGAAAAAAAATGTTTCAAGCCCGCCACTTCGCCAATCTTCTCCAATCAAATAGACATATGTTTGACCTAAACGAAAATTGGAGAATATCCAGCTGTCGTCGGAGATCGATTATAATCGATCGAAAGTCGATTCTAATCGAATTTGGGCGGGATTTTTTATTAATAAAAAACTAAAAAAAACTGAAGAAAGGAGACAAGGTGTTCAATGATTTGCCAGAGAGAGAGGAGAGAGAAACAGGCGAAACCAAAGATGAAAAGTTAGAGAGAGAGGGTCTGAGGTTCTCATCCGAGCGTTCGGTGCTGCCCTACACGGTGGAGTACTGGCGAATCGGGGTTTGGCTGAAACTTCTCCTCGACTGTTCCAGTTGGATCGGCTCATCTTGAAAGTCTGAAATCAAGACTTTTTCGGTTAATCCAGAGCTCTTCCAGCGGGACCAAGACCACCAAGTGGAAGTTCAAGTGTCAAGGAACAACCCTATAGGCATGGATTAGTTCGACAATTTCTTCTGATCATCGAACGAAGTAGGTAAAAATCAATCCCAGTCACGGTTTTCTCAAAAATTTCCAGAATGGAGTTCTATGCTCGTGATTTCGTTGATGATTTTTTTTTTCGCATTTTGATGTTTAAAACATGTTTCTGATCCCATTTTTGTGTTGTTTGATTGCATTTGGATCATTAAAAGTGCACAAACCGAGTCGGTCATGCATGAAAACCTCCTCGCCGGAACTCGGGTACCCTTGCCGGAGCATTGTCGTGGCCGTAAGGCCATTCAAGTTAGCTTCCTTGACTTTGTTTAATGTTTTTGGTCCTTGATCTAAGCCGAACTAGACGGTTAAGGCAAGTAGAATAGGGATTTTGAGTTTTGATGAGCACGGTTTAGGTTTGTAACAAATTGGCATTTTCCAACAAGACTTTTGCTGGTCGGTGACGGTCCGATGGCCACTCAGTCGGTTCAGTTTGATAGAGTGTAATACGAACCAGATCCAGAACCAAAAAATCAATCGAACGGGCTATCGGAAGGTCGCCGGAAATCGATCCAAACCGGCGGCCTAAAAAACACTAAACTTGAAACTGTGCACACCACTTGTTCGATCAAATGTCCTAGTGAAAAAGGTCAAAACGGCGCCGTTTTTTACTCTGGGCTCGCCGGAGAGGATGACTGGCGACCGGCAACCGGCGCCGGTAGGAAATTTTAAAAAAATGATAAGTAAATAAAAAAATCTAAAAAAAATAAAAAATTGAAAAAAATGAAAAATTTCATAAAAAATAAAAAAATTCAGAAAAATTAAAAAATAAGAAAAATCTAAAATTTTTTTGGAAAATCGAAAAATTTTAGAAAAATAGGAAATTCACAAAAATTTCAAAAAAAGAAAATTCATAAAAATTCAATAATTTTCAGAAAAAATCATAAAAATTCAAAAAATTCAAAAAATACAATTAAAAAATGTGAAAAATTTAGAAAATCAATAAAAATTGAAAAATTCATAAAAATTCTTAGAAAATCATAAAAATCAACTCTCGGTTACTGAAATATCTTTAAAAAAATTAAAAAATTTTAAAATTCACAGAATGGTCCAAAACACTGTGGCCAACCTTAGAAAGTGAAATTTGAATTTTTGGAAGTGTCCAAGTGGCATTTTTAGAAAATTTCAAATTCAGCAGTTATAACCCCTAAAAAACCTTAAAACCCTAAAAAATGTAAATGATGAAATGAATAACTTTCTAGAGCTTTAGTAGGGTTTAGACGTTTTGATTGATTTTCATTTTTAGAAACCATTTAAGATTGATTGATTTGATTGATATTGATTTTATATTTAATACTTGTTTGGTTTTTCCTGCGATTAGAATGGATAGAATTAGTGGGTAAGTCTCGGAAATTTACATGACACGTTAGACATCGTATCGTTCTTAGGTACCAAAAGGGCGTTAGGAATCTCGATTCTGGATCAATAACGTAATCGAGTTCCCGTACTTAGAATCTCTGGTTCGTAGAATTGTGATATTTCTCTCGTACCTTAATTAGGTTTCTAGTCTACCTACCAATAATGACTAGTAGCGACTCCAAAATTACAAAGTTAGATTAAATAGGAAATTACCATCCGTTGTCACGTGAGATATGGTTTGGGAGAGATCCTTACACGGAAATACCTCATTAGCGGACAAATCCCGAAAGTCCCAAAAAAAAAAAGCGCGGCGCGACAGGATTGGCGACTCCGCTAGGGAATTACCTTTTCTAAGTGGACTTAGGCCTAGATAGAACGATATGCTTGTGTTTTGTGCTCGAAAGGATCCTAGGTACGTCCCGCTAACGATAGTGTTAAATGATTTTGCAGGCGGGTGGTATAAAGAGTTTAGTCTTTGCTAACTCTTGTTTTGCAGGATGATGTTGAGATTGAATGTGATTTGAAAGAATTTTAGAAGTGATGTTTAGTTATTATTGCTATGCATGCCTTTAAGATGCTTTAGCACTATACCAATAGCATACACCACCCGTGGCCCAACCCCAGCTACATTTAGGATTACCCTTAGGAGGTATGTGTTTAGGCGAAACTATGAGCCGATTACTCATGGGATCCTTTAAATGCAATATCGATCACTGATGTGGAATAATATTTCATTACTTTGAACCGATTGCCTATTGGAATGGAATCCCTTGTCTATTAAGGTGATGACCTTAAGCCTTCAGCATATCTTACCCTTTTAGGCATCAAAACTTCATTGGTTGCATTAACTTGTTTTTGTAGTTGGTATACCTAAAACCAAACAAAAGTATCATGGTAAACAAGTATCGTTCTATTCCATTCTTTTACAATTATGCATGTTAGTTGGCACATTTTAAAAAAATGCCTAAATGACATTCAATACTCGGTCTAAATGCCCTTTCATTTTAGAATGCATGATTAGGGTGTCATATTCCATTTGACTATTCTTTCATTTTTAGATGAAATGTATAGGTCCATGGCGGATTTTCCATATAATTCAAGTGCTTATTTGTTCATTTCAATGTATTCAAAGTTGTCAATCATAGTTTAGGACTTTGTGGTCTAAATGGAGTATGACAGAATGGGCATTTACATCACACAATTAATTTGTCCGTAATCTCAACTATATGCTCTTTTAAGGTTTAAACGTACTCAAAATGACATTTGCATTACTTTTGAGGCATGCAAGTGTACTTTACCTCTGTTTTACCTCAAAAGGACATATGATTGAAATGGAGGCATTAAAATTGATTCGTAATTCATGATGATTAATAACAAATCTTTTTGCATGATTAGGCTCAATGGAAAAACTAGAAATCCAAGTAATTTTCATTCCTCAAAAGGAACTTGTTGCTTGGTGGAAAGGTATGTCCAAGGACAACCAAACTTATGTCTAAGAAAGACTTGGATACTTTCTCGAACTTATGCATATGGAACATCAAGTTAGCTGAGTCCATGGTTTGGCGCATTTTTGGGAAGGTTCCACCACCACATTCCAACTTGGAGAATATGAATTGGTACCAACAATAGAAGAATATCAACCTGCCATTGGAATTAATTCTAAACCTAGCGTCGTAGAGTCACCTGTTGGACTTAATCCTGTGAGCCTTTTAGCCGAATTCCTTAATCTCAAAACTTCCGAAATCGAAAAGTTAATCAAATCAAACACGGGTAAATTTCCATTACCCTTTCTAGTAGACAACTTTTCAGAACTTCCTAAGGAAATGAAAAACACTTCAGCTCTGGTATTCATTATAGCCTTCTTCGACTTTATTCTATTCCACGTGTCCAGAACGGGATTAGACCCTTTAGTAGCTACGATCGCAAGACAAGCATGTCTTAAGCGGGATTTCTCTAATATGCTTCTTGCCTAAATCGTCATTTCCTTAAACACATACCAAAATTGTGGGAGGGGTATCTTTCAAGCTTCTACTGGCCTTTTGTCATTATAGTTCATCTCACACATTCGACCTTAGTGTCGTTTCATGACATTCGCGAAATTTGTTCGGTGATAAATCCAATTGAACGATACATTCGTCTCCAAAGCAAATTACCCAAACAATCGTTCTTAGATTGGGCCAATTTCATTATACCCCTAACTCTTGATCAAATCCAATAGCGAATCAATTGGCCAAAGATTAATAAGGCGAAGATCACGAGCTAAGAGGGAAATGCGGCACCATTGCTTGGTTTGAGTGGAGGAACAACTTATTGTCCTTTAAGGGTTTCAGACAATTCGGGATACTTTAGCAAGTACCACCGGTATGGAATCCCGGAGAGTTTACCTTTGACATCCCAAGTGAAACTATACCCGAAGAGGAGAAAAATAACTTTCAAGCCAAAATTCACAAGATCATCATATCTGTGGATAACCCACTTAAGCAAATAATTGAGTGGCCAAAAAGCTTGGAAGAAGATATAAAGATTTGCATGGCCTCCGAAGAATACATCAAATGGATAGAAAATAAGCGTCCAATCGATGTCGAACCATATGTCCCGTTAAGCGTTGTACCAGATCCTGTAGATGAATATGACCCGGAATACATTGTTCCAAGCATGTATGGAGTGGAACCCTACGTCCCTGAAGAGGTCATGATCGATGCGGAAGAATGGGAGTCTCGAGCCAAGGAATGAGAAGAATACCAAAAGGTGGAAGCTGTCTTAACTAGCAAGAAGTCTAGGATTGGATGATTTAGATTCTCATTTGAGTTTAAAATCATGATGTCAAACAATTTCAAATTTTATATGCAATGATGGATTGATCATTTTCTAAACTTGCATAGATAATTTCATAACACGATTTCAAAATATAAAAAAATCACCATGGATTGCAATTCTTTGAATTGTATAATTCGTTGAGAACGACATTGATTAAGAATTTTATACAAGGCTAAGACTTGTATGGAATTTCTTATCCTTGACAATCTAATGAAACCATACAATTAAAAGGATGTAGGGTTTCGCGATCATTTTGCTATGCTAATATCAAGTCTTTTTTATAAAGCAGGCTGTTTAGCAACGGAAGGTCAAAGACCTCAAACTCGAATGCAAGTTAGAATGGCAGAAGAATAAACCCTTGCTCCACTAGCTGAAATCGAGAATCAAATGACCCAAATGGTCGCAATGATGGCAGAAATGAAGGCTTTTATTCGTACATCCCGTGGACAATATCCTATTACTCTAAATGTGGGAACTTCAAACACAACCGAAACACCGATTGAAGACCTAGTTAGAAACAAAGAACCGGTTCAAGAAAATCCTCCAAAGACTATGCCTGAGGTGGTAAATTTGGAAGAGGATAATCAAATCAAGAAGACATTCAAAACAAAGGATGAAGAAGAGGCCAGGAGGTTAGCCAAAATTGAAGAATACTTAGCAAGTTAAGGCTATGAGATTCAAAGGTTTGACAAGTTCTCGCCGTACACAAAGGTGGTTGTTCCAGGATACTATAAGAAACCAGAGTTCATAAATAAGTATGATGGCACTGGTTGACCCAAAAGTCATTTGAAGTATTATCTTCGTAAGATGGCGAGATATTCAGACAATACGCCACTTTTTATTAGCATATTTCAAGATAGTTTGAGAGAAGCCGCCCTCGCATGGTACACAACCCTCGACATAGAAGACTTCAATGAATGAGATCATTTGGCGGGAGAATTTCTTCGTCAGTACAAGTTTAATGTTGAAGTACTCCTAACTAGAGAGGATCTTGTTAGAACCAAGAAACGGAAGAATGAAGGGTTCAGAGCCTATGCTCAGAGATGGAAAGCTATTGCCTCACAAGTAAAGCCCGCGATAAGTAAAGACAAGCTGATTAAGCTCTTTCTAAAATCATTCCCAACTGAGTATTATGACAAGCTTCATGTATTGGGCTGTTAAACATTCACCATGTTGGTAAATGTTGGTGAGAGAATTGAATGGGGGTTGAAAGAAAAGAAGGCTTAAGAAATGGCAACACGAATGCCTTACCCCGGAAAAAAAAGACAAACAACACATCCAAGAAGTGGCTATGGTGTCTAGCCCAAATACTCATCAAGCATCATTTTCAAGGCAACCAAATGTCGCTTGGAAAAACCCAAGGCAATTCGAGCCAAATAAAAGACCCATGAAGCAATACACACCATTGCCCTGACCACTATCAAATCTATTACCAATACTTCTAGAAAGGCATTTGGTGGCCAAGGAAGTATCGAGAGACAATCCTGCTAGATTTTCTTGATATGATGAATCAAAAACCTGCACCTATCATATGAGAGAAATGGGACAATTATATGTCCCACTCTAAAGTACAAGGTTCAATAGCTCATTAACAAGAAGATATTAAACTTCCAAGAGCCCAAGCCAAATCAAGATTAAAACTTCACGATTAGGAGATGCCCGCTTTCGTCAAGAAGCACTTCTAAAAGGCGAGATTGTAGACAACTTGGGAGAAGATTCCGAAAAATATAACTTCCAAGTGAAATATACCCTACCGCCATGGGCATTCAAAGATGAAATAATTGTGCCTGATGGTTGGGGTGGTATGGATGATGAAACTAGCCTTGAGGAAAAAGCCATATCTAAGAAGGAAATGCTCCAAGATGAAACAGATGTGTATGAAAAGGAGAAAGAAAAAGTTCAACAAGGTGAAAGGCGTTTCACCCAGAAATCATCCGTTGAAGGAGAAACTGTAGACTTACTTGGTCAAGACAGTGGTAAAATATAATTACTATGTCAAATATACTCCACCATCATGGGCATTCAAAAATGAAGACATTGTACTGGATGGATGGAGTGGCATGGACGAGATCCTGATCAACCAACAAAATCTTGAGGAGAATGAAGATTGGGAAGAGAAAAAGAAAAAAAAGACTCGCCGAGGTGATAAGCGATTTGTTAGAAAAGTACGAAGACAATGCGAAGTTGTCAATTTTCTGGGACAAGATGGTGGCCCGTATAATTACCATGTCAAATATATACCTCCTTCATGGGCATTCAAGAATGAAAAGATCACACCTGATGGTTGGAGTGGAATGGATACTGACGAAGCCAATAGAAGCATGGTATCTATGATTACACCATTTCCAATCAAGCTTGATGAGGTAGATAAATATAAGGAGGAGAAAGATCCTATTAAACCAATCACTATCCAACTTCCCATTGATCAGCTAAGGATCAAAGAAGAAGAAACACAACATGTGATTATCACTCTCCCTCCAAAAGAAAAGTTTAATACTAAGTGTATACCTTGGGATTATTCCCCTAAAGAAGTTGATGCCATAACCCGATCATTGAGATGCAATGTCCCGAAAGAAAGTGAGCACGAAAAAAAAGAAGTAACCGAAGAGGATGTCAAACAGTTGCTTTCGATCACGAAGATGAGCGAATTTGAAGTAATTGAACGACTAAGAAAGTTGCCGGTATAGATTTTTCTATTGGATCTCTTCAAGGCTTCAGAAAGCCACAAAATGGTGCTTATGAAGCTTCTCAACAAAGTGCACGTCCTGGAGACAATTAATGAAATACAATTGGAAGACTTTGTCGACACTATTCTTCTGAAAGACCATATTACCTTCTCCGATAAAGATTTCCCAATTGACAGGCATTCCCATAATAAAGCCCTGTATATCGCCGTTAAATGCCAGGGCAACGAGGTGTCACGGGTGCGGATCGATAATGGTTCCGTACTTAATTTGTGTCCACTAAGCACACTGCATCACTTAGGAATTAACGAAGAGCTCATTAAACCTTCTAAGGTAATAGTGCGTTCATTTGATGAAATGAAGAAAGACGTTATTGGCGTTATCGAGTTCGAGGTGAACATAGGCCTTGTGCCTTTTCTGATTGACTTTCAAGTAGTAGATATTCCGAGGACTTTCAACTTGTTACTTAGAAGATCTTGGATTCATATGGCTGGTGCCATTCCTTCAAGTCTCCATCAGAAAGTCAGGTTCGTCATTAATGGCAAGATGATCACCGTATACGGAGAGACAGATTTCATCACCTACAAAGAGAGTGCAATATCGTATGTCGAACCCGAAGTAAAAGAAAAACTAAGCTATCATTCATTTGAAATGATCTCAATGGTACAAATTCCTACCGGTTGCATCATAAAATCCTCGGAGTTCTCAACACCATCCATTATGTCTGGAATGGTGTTATACCAGTATGGATTTACTCCCGATAATGGTCTTGAATCGAAATCCCAAGGGATCAAAGAACCTATCACTCCACTTGTTACAAGAATGAAACATGGAGTAGGTTATATTCCAGATAACTCCAAAGATCGCTATGGAGGCCGAGGCCGAGGTCGAAAGAACCTTGGAGGCTATAGAAACCGAGGTGATCGCATCATTAATCCATCCATATGGAAGGGTAAAGCTAAAGAGCTTCCCTATCATCAGATCCACATCAAGGAAACTTTTCCTGGACCTTCCAAGTTACTTCAAAAAGAAGACTTACATGCAGAGGAAGAATCTATTCTGCCAAGTTTATTCGAAGAGAATACCATCAACGTTGTCATAACTGAGGCAGAAGATACCTACGCACTGGAGTAAGAAGATTCTCTTGAACTTTTGCTGCTAGCTTTTTTTATTGCATTTTATTGATTACCATTTCAAGTTTCTTGTGATTTCATTTACAATTTCAGTTCAGTTGCAATTTACATTCCTATTGATATAGATGTAATTGTGTTTTTCGATTCAATAAAAGTAGTCAAATGTTTTGTTAAGGACATGTAAAAACAAAACCAAACCTATGATTAACATTATCCTCATTGGTGAGGCTTGAGACTTTGGGTTTCTATATTGCTTCTCATTGTGAAAATGATTTTAAGAGCAAGGAAGTCTGATGATTTGAGGACTAGCTATGTCTTTATATTCTTTCAAAATTAATTTCAAAATGAATTTCCAAAAGGGTTCTTCATAGGACCATATGCGTTACTTAATTCGTATGCAATTACTAATTATGTTTGCATGAGCATTCGCATATCCATAATAGGTTCATATATGGCCCAAATCTTTCCAATGAGACTACTTGCAATATTGAAGAGGGTAATGAGAATGAGGAATGGCTCAGAAAGGAATGGATTCGTCATGAAGAATCAAAACCACTCACGTTAGAGAAAACAATCACTATTAATCTGGGCGATAAAGAGAATCCCAAAGAAGTTAAGATTGAAGAAAGTCTTCCCTCAGCAGAAGCAAAAAGAATCACAGATTTACTCAGAGAGTATCAAGATATATTCACATGGTCTTATGTTGACATACTAGGCTTTGATCCAAGCATAGTTGAACATGCTTTGCCAATCGATCCAAATATCCCACCAAAGAAGCAAAAACTGAGGCGAACAAAGCTGGACTTGGCAAATAAAATAGAAGAAGAAGTGATGAAATTGCTCAAGGTTGGTTTCATTGAAGTAATACCATATCCAAAATGAATTGCCAACATAATACCTGCAATGAAGAAAGATGGTCGAGTATGGCTATGCGTTGATTATCGCGAACTAAAAAAAGCAAGCCCTAAGGATGATTTCCCGCTTTCACATTTCGATGTATTAGTAGATAGCAGTGCTGGGTTCGAAACATTTTCATTCATGGATGGTTTTTCGGGATATAATCAAATCCTCATGAAGAAAGGATAAGGCAAAGACGTCCTTCATAATACCATATGGCAAATTTTGTTACTAGGTGATGCCTTTCGGTTTGAAAAATACTGGCGCCACATATCAAAGGGCAATAGTAACTTTGTTCCATGACATGATGCATAAAGAAATTGAGGTATATGTGGATGACATGATTTCAAAATCCAAATAAGGAGAAGATCATGTTGAGGTGCTTCACAAATTGTTTGAAAGACTTAGAAAGTACAAATTGCAGTTGAACCCCAACAAGTGTGTATTTGGGGCAAAATCTGGCAAACTGCTAGGATTTGTGGTCAGTAGCAAGGGCATCAAAATAGATCATTCCAAGATCAAGGCAATATGACTTAAAAACTCCTTTTACGGTAAAAAAAGTAAGAAGCTTGTCGGGACGATTAAATTACATTGTCTGTTTTATCAATCAGCTTTCTGAGATTGCTAAACTATTCTTCAAATTGTTAAAGGAAAATGCCAAAGTGAAGTGGGTTACAGAATGTCAACAAGCCTTTGACAAGATCAAAGAATATCTGGTATGCCCACCAGTGTTGGTACCACCAATCCCTAGAGTTCCACTGATGTTATATTTGACAATTAACTATGAGTCGTTAGGAGCGGTGCTTGTACAAAGAAGACCAAATGATAGTAAAGAACAACCTATTTATTACTTAAGTAAGAAGTTCACAACATCATAAACGAATTACCTGACAGTCGAGAAGATGAGCGTTGCATTGATTTGGGTATTACACAGATTAAGACAATACACCCTTCATCACCAAATTTTGCTAGTGACTGAGAATGAACCGATTAAGTACCTTCTTGAGAAATCCTCCTTGGTCGGGAAATTGGTAAAGTGGCAAGTCTTGTTATCTGAATTCAACATTAGAAGTTCATCCCAAAAGTCAGTCAAAAGACGAGCAATAGTAGACATGTTGGTAGAAAATTTACAAAATATTGACAGTCCTGAAGAACAACTTGATGATCGTATATTAACACTGGTCGACGATAAATGGATCATGTATTTTGATGGTGCAATCAACTTATCTGGACCAGGAACTGGGGCAGTACTGATCTCCCCAGAAGGCCAACACTATTCGGTATCAGCAAAATTGATATTTCTACGCACCAATAACGTCGTTGAATACGAAGCATGCATTCTCGGCTTACAATTAGCCCTTTCAATGACGGTAAAAAGGTTACAAGTATATGGAGATTCTATGCTCATCAAATTGCAAACAACTGGTGAATGGCAAACTCGAGATACCAAGCTAATTCCTTATCACAAATACTTAGGAGAGATGATAGAAAACTTCAAAAAAGTAACATTCGATTATCTCCCAAGAGCTCAGAATCATTTTGCAAATACTCATGCAACTTTGTCATCCTTACTATAAGTTGAAGATGGTATGGATATAAAACCATTGAGAATCAACTTTCTCGAACAACTAGCTTATTGCATGATGGTTCAGGTAGAATTTGACAACGAACTATGGTATCATGACATCAAAAGATATCTTCAATCGTGAGAATTTCCTGAAGGAAGCCAACCAAGTGACAGAAAATTTATAAGGAAAATAGTCAATAAATTCTTCCTCAGTGGTCAAACCCTCTACAAAAGATCATTTGATTCAACCCTACTAAGATGCATGGATGTTACAGAAGCTGAATAGATCATAAAAAAAGTTCATGAGGGTGAATGTGGACCGCACATGAATGAACATCTTCTAGCCCGAAAGATTATAAGATTGTGATATTATTGGATGGCAATGGAAACAGATTGCATCTAACACGTAAGATGTTATTATCAATGTCAAGTTTATAGAGACAAAGTCAATGCACCACCATATGAGCTACATCAAATGTCCGAGCTATGGTAATTTTCAATGTGGGGCATTGATATTAGTCCAATCAACCCTAAGGCCACAAATGGGCACTGGTTTATCCTAGTCGCTATTGACTATTTTACTAAATGGATTGAAGCAAACTCCTACACGAATGTTACTGCCAAGAATTTTGCAAGATTCATTAGGCGGGACATTATTGCTATGTATGGAGTTCCAGAAGCAATAATTATGGACAATGGCTCAAATCTAAACAATAAGATCGTGGATGATTTACTCGAATATTTCCACATTCGATATTTGAACTCATCTCCATATTGTCCACAAATAAATGGAGCAGTTGAAGCGGCAAATAAGAATATCAAGAAGATACTGGCCAAGACAGTCGAAAATTATCGTGATTGACACGAAAGGTTACCGTATGCTTTGATGGCATATCGAACTTCAATTCGAACATCAACTGGAGCAACCCCATTTTCCTTGATTTATGGAATGGAAGCAATGCTACCCTTTGAAGCAGAAATTCCTTTATTTAGGATACTATCCCAGTGGAAGTTTTCAGAAGCAGAGTGGATTCAACAAAGATATGAACAACTCAACATGATCGATAAAAAGAAATTAAAAGCTATATGCCATGGGCAAGCCTATCAAAGACGAGTGGCTAAATTCTTTAACTGAAAAGTAAAACCAAGGCATTTCAAAACAAAGGATTTAGTAGTGAAGAAAGCCATATTCAATAATTTAGATACTCATGGCAAGTTCACTCTGAATTATGAGGGTCCATACATTATCAAGAAAGTTCTTCATAGAGGAGCATTGATTCTTGTAGATATGGCAGGAACAGAATTGACCTATCCTGTAAATGCAGATGCTGTCAAGATTTTTTACCCATGAAATGAAGACGAACATTCAATAAAAGATTCGGGTCACTTTAAAGCATGTGCATATCATGCATACCATGCGTACCATGCATTTCATGAACATGTTTATCTGTTTTGTAGAAGAAAGCAAAAAGAATCCGAACTAGTTGATAATTTTAGAATCCCCAATGAAGTTATCAACTAATGGAGGGAAGTATTGCTTTCAATTCTATTTTCTATTGATATCCCCTAATGTGCTTTTCTTTTTCTTTTTTTTTGGTAACCCAGGGAACCCCCGCACGGCCGACAGCCGGGAGGTAAACCCTGGGGGCGACACGTGCTAGCCACCATACACGTGCCACCGGATAAGTCACCCTGCGGCGCCCAGGAATCGAGTGCTTTTCTTTCTATCATCCCTAGGAAAACAAAGAAAATGGAGCAACAAAAGAAAAATCTCCAATGGAATAAAGGCAAAAACACGCAAACAAGAGAGATCTTGGTAAGTTGATCAGACAAGTATCCTTAAATCGTGAGTGTGAAGAAGTTGCCTTTTTAAGAGAAAATCGAACTTCTTTTTCCCCAAGAGGAATGACACTAAATTGAACAAAACAAAACAGATTGTTTTGAAAAGGAAAATACCTCAGAAATGTTTCAAATTAAAAGTTTTGAAACACGCTTTCTTTGAGAATGCACTAAGCATCAAAATTTCCTAAAAGGGATAATTTGACAAAAGGCTTTGAAAAATTTCATAGAAAAAGTTTGGATCAAATCAAAAGGAAAAGACCTTCAAATGATGAAAGGTAAGTCATATTCACACACGTCCCATATACACTCAAAAGTCAAAACGGAGAAGTGAGTGAGAAAAACTCATCCGAAGGAAATAAGGGATATTCGCAATGATTACATGGATTGAAATGATGAAAGGCAGTCATTTCACTATCCCAAACACATACTTACCCCTTGTAAATCAAATTAGAGTCGAAACGGTGGAGAAGTTTTTTCCAAAACAATCATGTTAAGAACTACCCCACATTGAGGCAAATTAGGAGGTTTGTGATTGACAACTATGAAGAATAGGATCAAGAAAGATTTTATTGCGTATTCTTGCATCAATCTTTCCGTGATAACTTCAGATAAAGTCATATGGAAGCTCAAAACATCCCAAGAGGAAGAAGAGCAATTCATTTCTTATACCCAAACACATTATCTTTGGCAAAGCCCAATTGAGCCTGAATATTCATTTCAGAACCCTAAATTGGTGGTTATTTTTTTCACACTGAAGCATGAGCATATGATCCACTTTAATAGATAAGAAACAAAATGGCATAATACAGAGTCCTTAGAATTGAAGAAGGTCAAAAACAAAAGAATCTGAGACATGAAAAAGCAATGTGCCTAGTAAAAGTAAGGCCAAATGCCCAAGGAAAATGAGAAAGAAAAAGAGAGTTCAAAAGAAAGTTCGAAATGACAAAAAGTCATGACAACGCAAAGTCAAGATCATGAGAGATCATAGATTACAACAAATGAGAATGAGCAAAAGAAAAGAGATTGTAATGAATGTTTAAGGGACTCTGATGTTTATAAAAGAAAGACCCCTAGTGAACAAAAAAGAAAAAGGTGGTTATGCCAAGAAAATCATCAATTTCATAAAAACCTTGAATTCAAACAAATGAGCCTTTTGAGCCTATCTAATATCAACAATACAACCTCTCCCTAAAGACTCTTCAGATTGGGATGTTGAGAGTAGAAACATGACTTTATGACAAGAAGTCATCACTCAAAGAAGTATATGTAATAATATCTTGTCTTGTCCTCGAGGTTCTTAACTTGAAGACCTAAAGTCAGATATGATGAAATCCTTTTTCTTGGCCTCAGAATGTCTATCTTTTGAATAGCCATTGACCAAACTAATATTACAACCTTTTGAAAGACCTTATCGGACAATTGGATTGTATACATTACGAACATCTCTAAACACCTAATGATTGGTTAAGAGAGATAAAATTGAGAGATATGAAACCAGTCCCCTTTCAATCAAATAAAGAAAAGACCAAGTTCATAGATTAAAATAAATCCTTTCTAATAAAAGTCTTCCAAATCAACATTTCAAGCATTTCTTGAAAGATTGCAAGCATTTTGTTCAAATAATTCCTTCAAAAGGAAATTTGATTATCTGAAATGTGTTACTACAAAGAATGCATATTTCAAAACTACTTTTCAAAAGTTTGTGGTAACCTAACAAAAAACCACACTTTAAATAGTTTTGATTAATTTCAAAACTACTTTTCAAAAGTTTTTGGTCAACTAAACAACTATACAAAGATTAGTGAAACCTCGAAATTACATAACTCACGGTCAAGACGTTCATTGTTCGAAGTCTTCCCAAAGTCCTACAGGCGAGGAGTCCCTAAGCAAATTCAAAGTCCTACAGGCGAGAAGGCCTTAGGCAAATTCAAAGTCCTACTAGTAAGGAACCACTAGGCAAACTTTAAGTCCTACAGGCGAGAAGCTCTTGGGCAAATTCAAGTCTTACAAGCGAGGAGCCCCTAGGCAAATTCAAGTCCTATAGGGGAGGAGCTCCTAGGCAAATTTCAAGTCCTACAGGCAATGAGCTCCTAGGCAAATTCAAAGTCCTACTGGTGAGAAACCACTAGGCAAATTTAAAGTCTTACAGACGAGGAACCCCTAGGTAAATTCAAGTTGTACTGGTGAGGATCCACTAGGCAAATTCAAAGTCCTACAGGTGAGGAGCCCCTAAGCAAATTCAAGTCCTACGGGCGAGGAGCCCCTAGGCAAATTCAAAGTCCTACTGATGAGGAATCACTAGGCAAATTTAAAGTCCTACAGGCGATGAGCTCCTAGGCAAATTCAAGTCCTATTGGTGAGGAACCACTGGGCAAATTCAAAATCCTACAGGCGAGGAGCCTTTAGGCAAATTCAAAGTCCTACAGACGAGAAGCCTATAGGTAAATTCAAGTCCTACTAGTGAGGAACCACTAGGCAAATCCAAAGTCCTACAGGCAAGGAGTCCCTAGGCAAATTCAAAGTCTTACAAGCGAGGAGCCCCTAGGCAAATTCAAGTTCTACTAGTGAAGAACCACTAGGCAAATTCAAAGTCCTACAAGCAAGGAGCCCCTAGGCAAATTCAAGTCCTACTAGTGAAGAACCACTAGGCAAATTCAAAGTCCTACAAGCGAGGAGCCCCTAGGCAAATTAAAGTCATACTGGTGAGGAACCACTAGGCAAATTTTCAAATCCTCATGCGAGGAGCCTCAGGTGTTCATGGTTCATGGATTCGTTCTTAAATCACGAAATCAGAATAACCATCATAATCATCACCACCATTAGTTCATGCCCTTGGATAAGCAATAAAGAGACGCTCATAAACAGGTAAGTTTCTTTCCCTCAATCAATAAGAACCTTTCAAAATACGCCTTGAAAAGAAAATATTTGGATTAGATCACGAATTTTAAAAGCAAGATCCCTAAACAGTTGTTGTGAAATTTCCATCTTATCTTGTTCATTGAGTCGACTGAAAACTCAGGTGTCATTTTGTCTTTGAGAACAACTTCTAACGAGCTCAATCCCAAAGAGGGGCAACTGTTGACACTTGATTTTTAGCTCATTTTTTTTTTCATATTTTCAAAAATCTCCAAATTAGAACTAGGAATCTTGGCCAAGACTAGAAACCTATTTCTAAACCAAAAAAATAATTTTTTTAGAATTTTCTTGCATTTTTCCTTAATTTCTTTTAGTCAAAATAAGTGAGAAAATCAAGAAAATTAGCAAATGGAATTAGAAAACTCCATAAAAATATTCATTAGTCCTATTTTAAATTCAATTTCATTAATACATCATCCATTTTGAAAAATTTCAATCGGGTATGTGTTTTTCCCAAAATTGGGCAAAATTAAACTCGAATTGAATAAAAAATGCAATTAAATTTTTTCTAGTCATTTGTAAGTCATAGTGTCTTCACAACAAATGATTCTAGGACCTTGAATTGCATAATGGTTAGTCCAGCTGCACAATTTGTCAAAGAAATAAAAAAACCCCCAAAATTTAATTGAAAATTAAGGATTTTGAGCCCAAATTGGGATTCGTGCCCAATATGAAACTTTCGAACAACGAGACCATCATTTTTAGGGTTAATTAGATGTGGGTAATTCAATTTTGGCATCGATTTTATCTAATCAGGTCATTAGGACATCAAATTGAACAAAACCCTATTAACCCAAATGCAAAAATGTGAAAATCTTAAACACAATTATAACAGAAATTGGGAAATTCACATATTTGGGTTCGAAATGTGATGAGGAATTCAATTTTGAGATTTAATTTTGAAAATTGGGTCAAAATTGAGCTTAATTGGCGAATTTAGACCAACCCGGGTCTGCCGGGTCGACTAGGTCGACCCAACCTGACCCGGGTCGGTCACCTTCTTTGCTCGACTCACCCGAGTCACATTAAAACTCAGGAAAAAACATTTCAAGCCCACCATTTCGCCAATCTTCTTCGGTCAAATAGACACGTGCTTGACCTGAACGACAACTGGAGAATCTCCAGTTGTCGTCGAAGATCGATTACAACCGATTAGAAGTCGGTTTTAACAGAATTTGGGTGGGATTTTTTATTAATAAAAAACTAAAAAAAATTGAAGAAAGGAGAGGAGGTGTTCGATGATTTGCCAGAGAGAGAGAGGATAGAGAAACAGGCGAAACCAAAGACGAAAGTTAGAGAGAGAGGGCTTGAGGTTCCCACCTGAGCGTCCGGCGCCGCCCTAGATAGTAGAGCATCGGCGAATCGGGGTTTGGTTGAAACTTCCCTTCCACTGTTCCAGTCGGATCGGCTGGTCTTAAAAGTTTAAAACCGAGACTTTTCCGGTCAATCCAAAGCTCTTCTGGCGAGGTCAAGACCACCATGTGGAAGTTCAAATGTCAAGGAACAACCCTATAGGCGTGGATTAGTTCGATAATTTCTTCTGATCATCAAACGAAGCAAGTAAAAATCAATCCCAGTCACGGTTTTCTCAAAAATTTCCAGAATTGAGTTCTATGCTCATGTGATTTCGTTGATTATTTTTTTTCGCATTTTGATGTTTAAAACATGTTTATGATCCCATTCTGTGCTGTTTGATTGCATTTGGATCATTAAAAGTGCACAAACCGAGTCGGTCATGCATGAAAACCTCCTCGCCGAAACTCGGGTACCCTTGCCGGAGCATTGTTTTGGCCGTAAGGCCATTCAAATTAGCTTCCTTGACTTTGTTTAATGTTTTTGGTCCTTGATTTGAGCCGAACTAGACGGTTAAGGCAAGTAGAATAGGGATTTTGAGTTTTGATGAACACTGTTTAGGTTAATAACAAATTGGCATTTTCCGACGAGATTTTCCCCAATCGGTGACGGTCCGACGGCCACTCAGTCGGTTCAATTTGATAGAGTGTAATACGAACCATATCCATAACCAAAAAATCAATTGAAAAGGCCATCGGAAGGTCGCCGGAAATCGATCCAAACCGGCGGCCTAAAAAACACTAAACTTGAAACTGTGCACACCACTTGTTCGATCAAATGCCCCAGTGAAAAAGGTCAAAATGGCACCGTTTTTTACTCTGGACTCGCTGGAGAGGACGACCGGCAACCGGCGTCGGTGACGCCCGGTTTGATCAGGCCGAACCGAGCCGGTCCAGTTCATTTTCCGATAGGAAATTTTTTAAAAAATGATAAATAAATAAAAAAAATCTAAAAAAATAAAAAATTGAAAAAAATGAAAAATTCCATAAAAAAATTAAAAATTATGAAAATTTAAAAAAATCAGAAAAATCTAAACAATTTTTTGGAAAATCGAAAAAACTTTAGAAAAATAGGAAATTCACACAAATTTAAAAAAAATAGAAAATTCATAAAAATTAAAAAAAATTCAGAAAATTTATAAAAATTCAGAAAATACAATTAAAAATGTGAAAATTTAGAAAATCAATAAAAAATTGAAAAAAACGAAAAATTCATGCAAATTTTCAGAAAATCGTAAAAATCAATTCTCGGTTAATGAAATTTATGAAAAAAATATAAAAATTCAAAAATTTTAAAAATTCATAGAATGGTCCAAAAACACTTTGGCCAACCTTAGAAAGTGAAATTTGAATTTTTGGAAGTGCCCAAGTGGCATTTTTGGAAAATTTCAAATTCATGGGTTATAACCCCTAAAAAACCCTAAAACCTTAAAAAATGTAAATCATAAAATGAATAAGTTTCTAGAGCTTCATTAGAATTTAGACGTTTTGATTGATTTTCATTTTTAGAAACCATTTAGGATTAATTGATTTGATTGATATTGATCGTACATTTAATACTTGTTTGGTTTTTCCTATGATTAGAATGGATATAATTAGTGGGTAAGTCTCGAAAATTTGTATGACACGTTAGACATTGTATCGTTCTTGTCACATCCTCAATTTCAGTCTCTCGGAAATGGCTATGGTTTAAATTTGGTGGTTTTCCAATCGGAACTAAATTGTTTACTCTTGTTTTGGAAAACCCAATTTTGGATCCTTTGTACCCCTTTATTTTGTTATTTTTGGAGAGACTTTTGTGATCCGAATTTCCAAACACTTTCTTCTTGAAAGTTTCACCAAATATCTTGAAGTTTTACATACTTTTTGGAGTTGATATGAGTGGTACGATGGCATGAGTTCGGATCATGTAAAACTGCCCAGAGTGGATATTTCGATAATGTTTACACTTTATTTATTTTCTACAAGCTTTTCTGGGATGATTTTGGAAACGTTTCCTTCACAAAAGTTGTTGAGAACTTCCTTTTCTCTAATGTATATAAATTTGGAAATTTTTCGAGATGATTTGGATTCTGGACAGAGCTTACTTTAAGAAACAAGAATTCTATTCCAGTGAACTGTTTTTAGTATGTCTTTGAGCTACAAAAAATGGTGTTTACAGAGAGATTCAGATTTCGTGTTCTTCATGGAAAATGTTTGTTAAGGCCTTGTTTATGACATATCTAAATTTGAGAATTTTCGAAGTCCATTTACTATGTTTTCAAGTCCGATTTCGTGAACAATGCAAAGCTATCAGATTTCAAAGATTTAGCATTTTCTAGCCGAGAAAGTTGGAATTTCGACTTGATGTCTTCTGGTGATTTAAATTACACATTCTGAGGTTTCAAATGAAATATGTTATGCTTTGACTGGAGGTCGGTCCACAGGGAAACCGAGAGAGAGAAGTAAGCTTGGAATTGGAAGATTCTAGAGAAGTGAGAATCCCTTTGAAATTCATGAAAAAGGAGCGACATGCATAAAATGCCTATGTATGAGACTTTAATTGCACAAATGTGCAAGTTTTTATATTGCCTGGTATGGGAATAGATCTTCAAGGCTTTTCTCTTTTATTTAGAGAATAATTAAAAATAAAGAAAGAAAGAAATAATGTAGAACCATTTAATCATAGGAAGGAAATAAATTGGAGAGATTAGCAAGGAAACTTCCCTAATCATACTGCAATGTTTTAGTGAAACAATAGTAGCAATGTCATGGAACAATATGAAGAAGAGTTTTGAACCGAGAGGTGTAGGGCCTGTTTGGTAACATTTCTGTTTTTATATTTTTCTGTTCTTTTGTTCTCTAGAGTAGAAAAAGAATTTGTTTGTGTACATCAGTTAATTTTTCTATTCTCCAGAATAGATCGGTGGCCAAAGAATAGATTTGTAATAGAAACAAGAAGTAAAAAAAATCTACTTTTTTGTTCCTGCTAACAAAAAGTGAAACAAGGCAATTTTAGAAAAACAAGCTCAATATAACCTAAACAATAAACCCTAAATCATGTACCCTAAACACTAAATCCTAAACCCTACAACCTACACCCTAAAGCTCAAAAGATCTATGCACGTGTTTATAGTAACGCCTAAAGATTTACCGTCAACCTCCTCATATTGGGAGTTATAAACCAGTGGAACTCTCTATTGCCATTTCCAACCATCCATCTTTGAGTAACTATTAGGTTGGATTTTCTAAGGCCATCTTAGAATATCTTGATAAATTAAGTCCTTATAGAAGTCTCGTTTTATTCAAATATAAATTGTTAAGTCTCCACTGATATTTTTATAATTAAATGAAAAAAAATTGGGAATAGGAATTTTTAGGGTCGTATCAAACACATTTCTGTTCTTTTTCTATTTCAGGAATAAAAACTTTGTGCAGTTACCAAACACGTTTTTCTGCTTATAAACTCGTCCATCGAATAAAAATATAAAAAAACTATTTCTGAACAGAAATTATTCCAGAGAAAAGAAATATTACCATAGGCAACTATAGTGGTCACATCAGTGTTAACAAATCGATCACTTTCCCTGTGCATATAGAATTATTTTTGGCTTTGACATTAAACTGCTTCACTAGTTTGAGTTATTTATCTTGATTCCTAACCTATCCTCATTTGTTTTCTTCCTTTAGACTTTAATTTTGTTGACCAAATTTTAATCTAGTTGATTACTCTGATTTTAAAGAATCATATCTAGATTTCTAACCAATCCCCAATTGTCTCTTCTCTTAGATTTTAGATTTTTTGGCCTTATATCTCAGTAAATGTTCACCGAATTGAGTAGGGTAAGTTGATGTAGATATATTGTTCTAGTATGTAAAAGATTAAATGGGACGATTGAGTTTTTTTCCGCTTTATTGTGAAGTAATAGGGTTTTGAGCATTGATGACGTAGGATTTTGCATTTAATGTGCGTAATTCAAATATTTTCTATTATATATTATTATTGTACACTTTTATTATCTTAAGAGGTTTTTTGTACAATAACTGAGCTAGGGTGCTCATATTAAGTTTTATTGTAATAAATGAGGTGATTGGTCAATAATGAGGGACAATTAATAAATTAATATTAATATAAAATCTCTATTCTAATCCTCGGAGGTGCTCTTTATTTTTACGTGCCGATATTCGCACGCCCTATGCCCCCCATTTCTCCCAAATCTTTGTCTTTCATGGCATGAGGGAATACCGTCTTTGTGTTTTCCATCCTAAGGATCTCGAGGTTTGGACAAGACTCGGGATGAAGGTTTTTTAAGGCTTGCTTAGGTCCAAATCTAAAATAAATTTTATCAGGTTTGATAATTGATACGATGTACTAAATGATTTCGATTGGTTAAACGTATTGAATTAGTGGGTTTCACTACATTACAATCTATTCTAAGGATAATATGTCTCGCTAGGAGGATTTTATACAATAAATGAGGTCGGATGCTTATAAAGAGGGTTTTGTCCAATAACATTGGGTTTCGCTGTTAATGAGATACAATTAACAGCTTAATACTTTAATTTTAAATATATACATGTTGTTAAGAACGCTTGTTCCCGATATCCCCTTGCTCGTGGAAGGCCTAGCGCTGCGCAAAAGTAACATCGTGGGCGGGGTGAAATAGAGAGGCCAGAAGTAGCGAGCAATTCTAATGGACTTGAATGCTACATTGCAGTTGAGGAATGTCGAGTCATTTGTTGGAGAGTTTTCTTGGTGGTTCGTTACCGAAGTCAATTGGATTGCTGAAATCTTTAGAAGTTAAAGAAAAAAGGTCTGCTAATGAGTGAATTGAGGGGGTATTTCTAATGAGAGGATCCATCCTAACTAAATATCGTTGTTGCTACATGCGGTGGGCCGAAGAGTTTCTGTAGCTATGGGTTAAGCTACGAAACAGATGTGATCAATAGTCGGTCTAGGATTTAACTCGGCCATTTGTTGGACCTAATTTGATACCAATATCAAGTTAATGTATTTGAGCAGGCTTATGATCTTATGATCTTCTTCAGAGGAAGCAAGACTTCTTATCTTTAAATTTGGATCTCTAATTTTTAAATATCTTTTTTAGCGAAAACTTTACTAGAGCTTTATTTGGAACGGGGCTGTCTACTTTATTTAGATCGAAGGAAGCCTGTGCCTCGTGGTGTTCCTTCCCCTCCTGCTAATCGAGTGACTTGTTTTACAATGTTGTTAGTCCTGAGGCAGATTTAAAAAGAGGTGATGTGATGTTTCATTGGAGAATGGCTTTTGGTTTGCTTCCTTTGGGAATAATTTTGTCTCAATGTGTCCGCAAAGAATCAGTATTCTTTGCATTAATTGCATGATGTAACCAAAGAATCATCCGTTCACGGTACCGAAGAATCATCTGTTCACGGCTTTAAGGAAAAGAATGCTAGTTTGGTCATTCGGCCTGCTTGAACTTGGTATAACTTCAACGAATGCATTTGATTTCACGTTGCCTGGTTTATTCTTTGATTCTCTGTTTTCCTACTTTTCACGCTAACACCATTCCTCAGGAAATAATTACTATGTCAAGTTCTGCAATAGATTTACTTATATTGTAATAATTGTTCGAAAGGAAGAACGTGGTTTTGCTACACACCGCAACAGGAGAACTTACATTTATGCTTGATCTATATCACTAACTTATATGTGGGGTCTATCAAATGACACCCCGATTTATTTAACTTTAAATATTTATACTATAATAACTACTAGAAAAATGATAACTGACGACGACAGGCAAACCCATCCCTAAGAGCAAGAATCCACGTCCAAATAGGTATAAGCGGCGGCTCTAAGTTTGAATGAATTTGGGGACAGCTTTGATGCATCTATAATTGGTCTTCCATTATGATTGCCCAGTAATGGGCTGGATAAATTTTTGCCCCATTCCAGATGTTGCCTAACCACTATTGCCAAACATATCGCTGGGAAGTGCAAATCTACTTCCTTATAGTTTAACAATGGGCATCCTGGAGTTGCACTAGACGTTTATTCTTTTAAGAGTCGTGTAAAATGCCGACTTGAGATGAATGTTCGAGTTTCAGACATTATTTATGGTGATAATTGGCAATGGCCCCCTGCCAGACGTTGAAATTTTAAGCAAGCTTATGTGATTCGATATTGCCATGCTCTAACGCCATTTGCTGATGCTTGGGAATTAGTCGGAATAGGAGTTCCAAGTTGCTATGCCATAGACTTGTGGTTTAATCCTAATGTTCCAAAATCGGGGTGGACACCCTGAACAAGCTGCTTACTAACAGACTTGGCCCATGTTGCTTACTAACAAACTTGCTCATCTATGTGATGTTTATCTTGAATTTAGGTGTCACCTTTCCATTGAGTGCCCTTTCTCTCGGACAGTTTCGGGACACGTCCTATCTTTTTGTGATGCTGACAGAGCCAACGGATGCGGGACATTGAATTTTAGTAGACTTTTCAATACCTCGAAAGGGAAACTGTTTGGACTGAAAGGAACTCTACATGTCATGACGATACTTCCCCTTCTGCTAATCGAGTGATTAGTTAAATAATGTTTGCTGTTAGAACTCAACCGTCACATTTTATCATCGAGCATAAGCTGATATTGTCCTTTGAACACCAGAGAGTGTGCAGCCATTGGGGCATTCCCTGTGCTACTGCCGTTGTCTAAAAGATGCAATGAGATGGTTGCAGTGTCCTTTTAGTGAGATGGTTTCCATTTTCAAAGCCTTTGATAGTTGATGGTGATTCTGATGCGTCGGCCAACGAAAGTGAAAAATTGTGGCTTTGCTGCACCAAAACGTTGTCTTACACTTTTTCAAAGGAGAAGTTTGGAATAAAGGAAAAGGGAAAGAGAAGCCACATCAAGGGCAATGATATGGTCCACCACGTGAAGTTCAAGCTTTACGCTCCCGCAAACCTCAACAAACTCTTTCAATAAGGGCTGTGTTGATAGATTTTTATATATTATTTTTTTTAAATCTTGTCTCGAATGAGTTTTCACATATTTTTTTGGTCAGAAACATGTTAAATTTTCGCAACCGTTACGTATGATACGTAATTTCTATTTTCAAAATCTTTCTGATATTTAAATAGCATTTTAAATTTTAACAGGAAAGTGAAAATTTGTTTTTGCATTTTAAAAAGCATAAACAGACCAAGTCCCAACAAAACTCACCTAACCCTGATCATCATGATTTACCTTCTTTCGTTCTATTTTATCATGTGTCATTTGTGAAACCAAACTAATGCAAATATATATATATAGCAATAATGAGAAAGGTAGGCAGAATGAAACTTAATAGTTGAGCCACATCATTTCAAAACTCCGTTCCTTCCCACCTTCCTTAACGTTATTTAAGCATACTGCTTTACAATAAATGAGGTCGGATGCTTATAAAGATGGTTTTATCCAATAACATTGGTTTCGCTATTAAGGAGATAGAATTATCAGCTTAATATTTAAATTTTAAATATATACATGTTGTTAAGAACACTTGTTCCTGATATCCGTTAGCTTCGTGGAAGGCTTAGCGTTGTGTAGAAGTAACATCGTAGGCGGGATGAAATAGAGAGGGCATGAGAGAAGTAGTGGGCAATTCTAGTGGCCTCGGATGCTTGAGGAATGTCGAGTCACTTGGTGGAGAGTTTTCTTGGTGGTTCGCTGCCGAAGTCAATCGGATTGCTGAAATCCAGACGCCGAGAAGTAAAAAAGGCCGCCTTAATGAGTGAATTGACGAGGTATTTATAACGAGAGGATTGCGAAAATAAGCGATTAAATAATATAATAGACAATAAAAAAAATAAACTAGATATCAGATTTACATTGTTTGATCTTAATGACCTACGTCCACGAAAAAAAAGCAAAAAATTCACTATAGATCAAATAATATCATAGAGATTACAACCACACTCGAGCCACTCAAACACTGAAAAAACACTTTCAGTGTTTCTCTGCCTTCAATTACACTTAATAACTCACGAAGTATTGAGCCCACAATTTTTTCTCGAAATAATCTTTCAATTTCATGAAAGAATTGAACAAATCTTACCACAAAATTTAATCGGCTTCAATACTAATTTCATGGGATGTAATTCACGAAGAAACTTCACTGCACATAAATTTCACAAAAACCCACGCTGCTCTTTTCATCAACAACGGCGCATCCGGGCTCTTCGTCCGCACACACGTCCCTTGACCTAAAAAGAATATAATATGTACCACCGTCAGAGAGAGCGAAGTGCAAAATTGGATCGTGAATATAGCCACATTATTGGAGAAGGAAATAAGGTCCCCACTTTCCTTTTTAATTTTCCTTTTTTTAATGGAAATAAGAATCTGGCTCATGTTCGTAGTATGGGGAAAAGTATCAAAAAAATCATAAACCTATTACATTATCAATTCAATTCTAAACCTTTCAATTGGATCAATTTAGTCCTAAATATTTTCACATTTGTACCCATTTAGTCCATCTGATCAATTTAGGCCAGAAACCGCTGACATGGACGTCAGCTGTCCTATATGGTACAGCTGGCATTGACATTGATAATTTTAATAATTTTTTAATAATTTTAATAATTTTTTAAAAAAATTCCCTTTTCTTTTTTTTTTTTTTTTTTTTTACTTTTTTCCCTTTCTTTTTTTCCTTTCTCTTTCTTCTTTGGCCTATGGCTGGTCCGACCACCGACCACAGGTGAGGACCAGTGAGGGCTAGACCCTCACGGCCTAGGCGAGGGCTGCCCTTGCCAACCCTTGCCGGATCTGGCAAGGGCTCAACCCTCACAAACCTTTGGTGAGGGCCGCCCTCGCCAGCTTTGGCGAGGGCCACCCTCGCCGGATCTAGTAAGGGCTCAACCCTCACAAACCTTTGGTGAGGGCTGCCCTCGCCAGCTCTAGCAAGGGCTCGAGACAAGGGCCACCATCACAAAGGTCGCGAGGGTCGAGCCCTTACCAGATCCGGCGAGGGTGGCCATCGCCTGTGTTCGGTGGTTGGATTGGCCATAGGCCAAAGAAGAAAGAGAAGGAAAACAGAAAGGAAAAAAAGAAGAAAAAAGGGAATTTTTTTAAAAATAAATTCAAAATATTGTTAAAAATATCCACATCAACGCCGGCCGTGCCACGTAAAATGGCCGGTGTCCACGTCAGTGATTTCCGGCCTAAATTGGCCGGATGGACTGAATTGGTAAAAATGTAAAAGGGTTTAAGACTACATTGATCCAATTGAAAGGTTTGTGATTGAATTAGTGCTAATATAATAACTTTAGGACTTTTTTGGTACTTTTCTCGAAGATTGATGCACGATGATTTGCTCAATATTTTGGACATCCATAAATTACTATTTATCTTAGGTCAAGTTTCGTTTAATGCGATCAAACTCAAGACATATTTTAATACAAGCATTGGGCCGGAGGAGTTTATGTAGCTATGAGTTAAGCTACATAATAGATGTGACCAATAGAGAGTTTCGAATCTGACTTGGCCCTTTCGTTGGACCTACTTAGATACCCAGATCAAGTTAATGTATTTGAGCTTTCTTATGATCTTATAATCTTCTTTGGAGGTGATAAGACTTCTTATCTTTAAATATTAGATCTCTAATTTTTAAATATTTTTCGAAAAATTTACTAGAGCTTTACTTAGAATGGGGCATCTACTGTAATTAGTTCTCAAAAACTCTATGCCTCGTGATGTTCATGCCCTTTTGCTAATCAAATGACTAGTTTTACAATGTTTGTTGTTAGACGTCAAATGTAACATTTTATGAGGAAAGCAACCAGACCGGTTCAATTTAGGAACCAAACTAAACCCCCATTGGGACCGGTTCAATTCCTGGGTAAAAATTTTGGGACTTGGCTTTGACCGATTCAGTTTCCGGTTTTATATCCTAAATTCAAAACCAGTTTTTCCTGAGAATCAGTCTTGCAAGACCGGTTTTTTTTTAGTAGAACTGACTGGTTTAGGATATAAAACCGGACCGGTTCTATTTAAACTCTACTTTCTTTTCTTGTTCTCACATCCGGATTTGGCCTCTCTCTCATACTCTCTCTAGTCCCTCAACTTTCTCTCTCTTACGCCATTTCGTCTCCTCTCTCTCTCTCTCCGGCGCCGTCTCGTCTCTTCTCTCGATCTTCTGGGTTGTGGCCTTGCCTTTGCTAGTCAACCATCAATCAGCCCACTATTAGCCAGGTTCGTTCTTTCTTATAGCAACTAATTTGGTAGAAGCTCTGTGCTTTTCTGAAGATGAATCGCCTGAGCATTGAACGATGCGTTTTCCCTTTCTCTTTTGCGGAATTCCACGAAAGCAAAGATGATAGGAATTTTGAAGCAATGCGAATGGTAGAATGACAATTGCCACCAAAGATTTTCTCTGCTAGCTGCTGAGATAGTTTTTGTTTCGGCCGTGAACTATGAACTGCTAAGAGTTAAGTCATCCTGCAAGTGGGCATTCACCAAAAAAAAAAAATTAAACCGAAAAAAATGAAATTAAAAAAAAGGAAGCTGTCCAGCCAGTTCCTAGGGGACTAGTTCGGTTCTCGATTTAAAAAACGCTTCTCTTGATAGACTTTCAAATTTTGCTTTTGTATAATTTAATCTTATCTACAACACATTTTTACACTTGTTTTTAGACTGAAACATATGAGATTTTCACAACACGTAACAATTTATACGTAATTTATATGTAATTTTATGATAACTTTTTTAATATTTGAATAACATTTTAAATTTGAAATAAAGCACAAACAAACAAGTCCCCAGAAAACTCAACTAACTCTGATCATCATGATTACCTTTTTCATTCTCTTTTATTATGTATCATTTGTGTAGCCAAAACTATGTATACCTATAAATCCATCAATAATAAGAAAGTTGGGTAGAATAGAGCTTAATGGTTGAGCCAAATAATGACAAAACTCCATTCCCTCCCACTTCCTTTTGCATCAATTCGACCTATTACTTTACAATAAAGTAGAAAAAACTTAATCATCTGATATAATCTTATATAACTTTTCTAGAACAATATATCAACATCAACTTGCCTTACATATTAAATTGGATGTCATATTTTACAGTTCCGTAAATTGTAAGAGCTAGTTAGGTGTCGGGACCATAATTAAATTGGGACGAAAGTGACATAAACTAAGAATAAGAAGTTAACCTTGTAAACAATAGTGCCTTTACTATTTTTTCAAATTACAAACAGAAAGTGAAACTTACACACACACACACACACACATATATTGATGACATGGGAGGTTTTGCAATTAGTGTTTGGCAATAAAATGTTCTTTATTAGCTATTATTATTATACACTTATATTTTATTTTTGTACAACAACTGAGGTAGAGTGCCTATATTAAGTTTTATGTAATAAATGAGTTGATTGGCCATTAATGAGGGAGATTAATAAATTAATATATGATTTTTCATATATGGCATATCAAATGTCCATTCTAATCTGATCTAATATAAATAATATTAGGTTTGATAATTGATGCGTAAATAACTTCAATTGATTAAACGTATCGAGTGATTGGCTTTTCATTTTATAACAGTTTAATTTAAGGATAATATATCTCAGTAGGAGGATTTTGTACAATAAATGAGGTTGGACACTTATAAAGAGGGTTTCGCACAATTGGGTTTTGCTATTAATGACTACAATTAATAAGTTAGTATTTTAATTTTAAACATATATATGTTGTTAATGAGGTTTGCTCTCGATATCCCTTAGCTTTTTGTGGAAGGAATAGCGTCACACAGAAGTAACACCATAGGCTAGATGAAATAGAGAGGGCCTAAGAGGAGGAGAGAGCAATTCTAGTGGACTCATATCCCAAGTGACAGGTGAGAAATGTCGAGTTACTTGTTTGAGAGTTTTCTTGGTGGTTCATTGCTTTGAGATCAATCAAGTTATTGAAGTCCAGACATTTAGAAGTCAAAAAAGGTCCCCGGCCGTAATGAGTGAATTGCCATTCGTTGGCCTTGAGGAGTTTCAACAGCTATGGGGTTAGCTACAAAGTAGAAGTGATCAATGGACAGTCTCGGATCTAACCCAGCCTTTCTTTGGACCTAATTTGATACCTAAATCAAGTTAATTTAGTTGAGCTTTCTTGCTGTATTTTGATCCTCTTCAAAGGTGACATGACTTCTTATCTTCAAATATTAAATCTCTTATCTTTAAATTTTTTCTGGAAAACTACTTTATTTAGATTGAAAGGAACTCTGTGCTTCATGATGGTCCTTCCCCTTCATCTAATTGAGTGATTAGTTTAATATCAATTAATTCACGTCTCCACTTATTATGAAGGGCTCAAATTGACTGTAACATTTGAAAAAAAAGTAAGAAAATTCTTTTACATCACTCAAGATTACTCATATTCAGACGAAACAAAGAACGCTTGTAGAGATATGACCTTTCTGGTGTAAACATGGCTCCCAAGATTTACGTATGTAGGCTATTTAGCGTTCTTCAAATTGGGCACATAAAAACGGATACCATGTCCCGACTTCCAACTCTAAAATGGAATCCAAAAGAGAAGATTAGCCAACTTCAAGAGCTGTTTTACTATTCCACAAATTAAAATTTAAAGTTAAAAAACATCCTTATCAGCTTGCTTTGATGAGCCCACCACGCATTGGTTCTTCAGTATATATGTGTGTGTGTGTGTTTTTCTTGCACACGGCAGGTTTCATACTGCTTCATTCCCAATGAACATAAAGTTTTTAGCCATGTGAAGTTAGATGCTAAAGTTGCCCAAACAGCTATAACGCTGTCCTATCTTCCCAAGATCCAAATCGCGTTAATTTCATTTTAGAACTCGATTGTACTACCAAATAATATGGGCATGCGTGTGAACAAGCATCCTTTTTCTAAGTAATGCATGTGAACGTGCATCGCTATCCAAGGAAAGCATGAAATTATGAAAATGGGCATCATCAGAAAAATGATGGGCTTATCAAAATTTATGAAAAAGGAATAAGATACACAAAATGCCTAAATATAGGATTTTACGTTGCAAAAGGGTGCAAGTTTTGACATTAGTATGGGAAGAGATCTTTAAGGCAAATTTTCTATTTATTTAGAGAATAGGAAAATTAATGAAAGAATGAAATAATGTAGAAGCATTTATTCATAGAAAGCAAATAACTTTGAGAGATTAGCAAGGAGAGTGAACTTTTCCGTACACATACAGAACTTTCTATTCTTCGCGGGAAGAATCTCTATCCTAATGTATATTGCATATGTATATACATATACACTAATTTATAGCAGGTCACACCTAACAGTGCCCCAATTAAAACTAACTAATATTCCATAATTTCATAACCTAAACTTTGATACCAACTTTGTCATATTTCAAGTCCGTCCCAAGAATTTGACGAATGACTGTTCATCCTTCAAAAAAAACATAAAGAACAAAACCTCCAACTAAGAACAGTGATTTTTAAAACAAATAAATGGACTAAGCAAAACCTTTCATTGAATGATAATTATGACAAAATCCAGTGAATCACGGATTAACCAAAAACTAGAAATTCCTTAAACCTCCGAATTGCTCTCCACGTGCATTAAGAGTAAAAGTTGAGGATTAATCAATTTTTCTGAAAATTTGGCAGAGTTCCTATCCAATCAAGCCGAGTAGTGGAATGATTTCTAAAACTGTTTTGGGATAAGCCTCGAAAGAAAAAAGAATAGATCAAAAGGGCTAGCTTCTTCTTAAAAGATTGATCTGTCCAATAGCTATACCTTTCAAGTAGATATAATTCCAATCGCGGACCTTGGACCCAACCTCCGTGGGTCCCATATGCATTTTTGATTCAGGCTTTGCGTGGATGATGAGAATTCCTATCTTCAACGACTCAAGTCAGTTAAAGAAGTTGAAAATCGGATTTGTCAAAGAAGTTGAAAATTAGGTCACATATACTTATTATACATAGTGTGAGAAGTCTCAAGCCTTGGACCAACTGGACTAATATCTTCTGATCCACAGAGAGAACAAAAATGGCGGACGCTGTCATCGCTGGTATTACTGGGAAGATCATTGGTAATCAAGTTCCTGAAGCGATAGAAAAGGTTGGAATGTTATGGGGCATCAAGCATGAACTCAAGGCGATCAGTGCCACCGTCTTCACTCTTCAGGTTGTACTGGACCATGCAGAAGAGCAATGCCACCAGAGTCCACAAATCCAAGTTTGGCTTGGGAAATTGAAAGACGCTTTCTATGATACACAAGACGTGCTTGACGAACTCAATATAGAAGCTGTGAGACGAGAATTGAGGGGCCACAATGAAATGATCAAAGAGATAAGGACATTTTTATCGAGTTCAAACCAGATTGCTTTTAGGTTAAAGATGAGTTACAAGGTAAGAGCAGTGAGGGAGAGAATAGAAGCCATTAAAGCTAGTGGGAGATTCCACTTGGAAGAGCGCTTCATGGATTTGCGAGTAGGGAGAGAGCGGAGGAAGAGAGAAGAGACGCATTCATTTATACGTGAGGGAAATATTATAGGCAGAGATGATGATCAGATGAAGGTTATGGAATTTTTACTAGATTCAAACATGAAAGAGAATGTTTCCATCCTTCCAATAATTGCTATTGGTGGGCTTGGAAAAACGGCTCTTGCCCTTTGTGTATACAATAATGAGATGATAAGAAAACACTTTGACTTACAAGTATGGTTTTGTGTCTCTAATGACTTTGACGTGAACAAGATAGTGAAATATATGATAGCTTGTATAAAGAATGAAGAACCCATCGAGGTTACGGCGGAAAGGTTGCAAAGTGAACTGAGAGGAGAAATTAAGGGAAAGAGATATCTCTTAGTTCTTGATGATTTTTGGATCGTAGAAGAAGCAACATGGCTGTCCTTGAAAGCATTATTGGTGGGAGGTGCTAGAGGAAGCAAGATATTAATAACTACTCGCCTTCCTTTAGTTGCGAATATCACCGGCACTACTCCGACTTATTTTCTCGATGGCTTATCTGAAAAAGCATCTCTTGATTTATTAATGAAAATGGCTTGTAGTGAAGGAGAGGAAATACAAGATCCTGAAATGCTAGCCATCGCCAAAGAGATAGTTGCAAAGTGCTCTGGGATTCCATTGCTTGTTCGAACTATTGGGGGATACTATTCTTTAAGAAAAGTATACATGAATGGTTTTATTTCAAAGAGTATGAGCTCCCAGATGCGTTTCAATCGGAAGAATCCACAATATCAGTTCTCAAACTAAGTTATGACCATCTTCCGTTGCATTTGAAGTTATGTTTCTCGTTTTGTTCATTGTTTCCCAAAGATTATGTGATAAAAAAGCAGACTTTGGTCAATCTTTGGATGGCTGAAGGATTTATCCAGCCATCAAATGATAGTCGGCATTTAGAAGACATTGCTGATAGATACTTCGAGGATCTATGTCGGCGTAACTTCTTTCAAGATTTACAAACACATCCGGTCACGAATGAAGAGACATGCAAGATGCATGATTTGACGCATGATCTAGCTGGGCTTGTTGCAGGGACTGAGTATTTGGTGGCACGGCATGCCGAAACATCCATACATGAAGAAACTCGTCATATATCTCATGGTTCAACTTTTAATTTGACGGGTGAATTTCTAATCTCACTCTTGCAAGCAAGTAAATTGAGAACATTTCTTTCTGTACCTACAAATCACGAAATGGAACAAAGAGAACCAACAAGTGAAGTAGATCTATCTCAGCTCATTCAAAGTTTCAAGAGGATGCGCATCTTGGATCTGCACGCCACAATTGTCAAGAAGGTTCCTAGGTCCATTTGTATGTTGAAACATCTCACGTATCTCGATCTCTCTCAAAATAGTGCACTCAAAAGGCTTCCTAACTCCATTACGAGATTGCATCATTTGCAAACACTTAATCTTTGTGGTTGTAATTCCCTTGAAGAATTGCCAAGGGGTATAAAGAAGCTTGTCAGCCTTCGCAATCTAGATATAGATGGCTGTTCGGGACTTAGTTATATGCCCCGTGGACTAGGGCAGCTGAGTTCTCTACATAGGCTAACACGCTTCATTTTGCCTAGTAAGAAAGCTCTTGCTAAGAATTATTGCAAACTTGGGGAGCTAAATGGGCTTAACGACATAAGAGGAAGCCTTAGCATTGAAAATTTAGCATACGTAACAGATTCAATAGCACAATCCAGGGATGCAAACTTGATAGGGAAGCATTCTCTGACATCTTTGATACTTAAATGGGGCTATCTTGATACTGATGATCCAACAATTGGCAATACAGATGCAGCTCTATTGGATGGACTGAGGCCGCACTTAAATTTGCAGAAGTTGACGATCAGCAGATATAATGGTGAGAGCTTTCCAAAGTGGATGATGAATGGACATGTGTTTTCCTCGCTAAATTTAGTTGAGGTACGCTTGCTAAGATGCGGAAGATGTAAACATCTCCCTCAACTGGGCCAACTACCACACCTCAAGTATTTAGAGATTTGGATGCTCACTGAATTGGAATACATTGAGTCAGACTATCCCTCCGCTTCAACAACATCATTTCCTAGTCTATTGATATTAAAGATCCGTTACTGTGGAAACTTGAAAGCCATGCCACCAACTCCACATCTTGAGGATTTGGTTTTGAAGGAGGTTAACCTAGAGTTGATAAAATTTGGCCTTAATAAGTTGAAAAGTCTAGATATCTCGCAAATGGAGTTTCTAGAATGTTTATCTGAGGAGTGTTTGCAAAGTCTCACTTCACTTGAACGTTTTTACGTTAGTGCATGTCCCCACTTAACTTCCCTCTCACTCGGTATGCAACATCTGCGGAACCTTGTGCATCTCTCTTTTTCCAACTGTGAGGAGCTCGATTTATCCAAAAACGAAAGCGACGGCATCTTAGATTTGAAAGGACTTGAGAGTCTCCGGTTCGTGGACATCCTTGGTGTTCCCAAACTAGCATGTCTCCCACAATGGCTTCTACAGGTTAACAATCTCGAGCAGCTTTCTATAAAAAAATGCTTAAATTTGAAGGCCTTACCAGAGCAGATTGTGGCCCTTCAATCACTTCAACAACTTGAAATCATCCAGTGCCCCTTGTTGACATCATTACCCGAAGCAATTGGACGTCTTGAATCCCTTGATCACCTAAGGATCGCAGGTTGCCCAGAATTGGAGGAGAAGTGCAAAAAAGATGTAGGCGAGGATTGGCACAAGATTAAAAATATCCCGCACATTACTCACCAGCTCGAATACTATGAACACCACTTATGACGAGAAATTCTCCGCTTATCTTTCTGTAGGTATGTGGACCATTTCTTCCCAGTATTTACATGAGTAATTACTTTCGAATTATGTTTCAATACTTGATTCAATTGGGGGACATGGACAAATTGGTGAAAGGTTTGGACACATCTTTGGATGTAGGTATTTACAGGGTGTGGAAACATTGACATCGACTTTATTGTTCCTTCATGATGGCACTCAATGGGATGTCCCTAAACAAAGTGCTCGTTTTATTCCCAAAAGTGCAACAAAAACAAAGAAAATTCGTACTCCTTCTCATCTAACTCCGAGCTCATTAATCTGGCTCATGACTCATGCTGTAGATAGTGTCAATTCTGATTATTTGATTTCATAAGGAGTACCAGCCTGCACAATCCGATGATCAGGAAGCTGACAATGAAAACTCTCACAAATGAAGTGATGAAATGTTTCTTTGGAGCATTGATGCTGGTTTGCTTCCCTTAGAAATAGCTTTATCGCAACGTGTTCGCATAGAATCAATATTTTTTCATCAATTGCGTATTTTTTGGAGGAATTTCCTGCTCGCAAAAAAAAAAAAATCAATTGCGTATTGTATACAGGGAATCAAATATCTATTTCCCTAATGTTTCGTTATTCTTCTTCGTTCATTTCAGTGCTGGAAATCGATCAAGGTCAGCTCGGCATTGTTGGGCCTCGTTCTGATCGGAAGAGCCACCTTCATTTTCCCCTATTATTCTTATCCAATTTAGCTGGGAAGTGTACGAAAAGATCGATTCGGAGTGGCAGGTTGGTGATTATAATTTTCTAGTGGCATTTCCTGCGTATGAGGTAGTCAGCATGATGGATTTTCCTAATTTAACTCTGATATGTTCAGGTCACAATTTGGTGGGCAGGGTTTATGCGTGGCGCTGTCTCGGTGGCACTCGCTTATAACCAGGTAAGGTGTTAGGATAATGCGCATTCCAGGAGACTTTCCACTAGCAATGCCATGAGATTCTTTCTATTCCTAGTAATATGATGAATGTAGTCGCCAGAGATGCCTTTTGAAAGAGGTTTTACTATGTTTGCTCGTATTAATCTGAAGCATATGCTTGCTCTGAAGTTCATTTTCTGTGCGTGCAGTTTACTAGGTCCACCGCGAAATTGTGGGGCAATGTGTTTATGATCGCAAGTACCGTCACGGTCATTCTGTTTAGCCCTGTGGTAAGATGGCGTTTCATCTGCCGAGGCTAATTGGTGGAATAACAAGGAGCTTGTGCCTCAAGATATCCATTCATCGGTACAGGAGTTTGGAATGTTGACGTAGCCTCTAACGAGAATCTTGCTCTGTTTGGCCAAATACTTTGCCAGCACGACATCTTCCAAGCCATCGATTCCAAAATCCTTCACTCGGCCACTGCTCAGCAACGGACGCGACTCAGAGTCACACCAGAACAGCAAAAGCATACTCCGACTAAGCAGTTTGCGCAAGCTCCTGAGCATGCATTCTCACACGGTGCACCATTACTGGCAAAAATTCGAGGACGCCTTCATGAGTCCCATGTTTGGCGGGTGAGATTTTGTGCCTTCCATTCCATGCCCGCCCACCAATCAAGACGATCATCAGTGGCTCTGATGAAAGCCGAGGACGACATCAAGAGTTAATGATTTTGTTTGGTGGTTTGTAAGTTGGCCCCATTCATACACAGGCTTTTTCGAGTGGGAAGTTTCGGACGAGATTGATGGCCTATACAGAGAGCAGCGGCATTTTATTTGACGCAGCTACTTTACCATTTTGTGATAGAGAAATCTGGTTTCTTCCCCTTGTTTCTCACTTTTGTTGTTTCTTTCTTTGGTCTTGGGCTTGTATTGAGAGAGTGAATGGCTTTTGTCATCATCTCCTCCTCGCCGGATGATACCCGAATGTCTGAAATTCATTGCTTCATCAACTGCTTCTGATTTCCTTTCCAACAGTCGAGCTTTTAAAGCTGTCAGTGTTTCTATGCATTAACATCTGCTAGCCCAGCGTCGGCGTTTAGGCATCAATTTAAGTATGCACCGGGCCATTAAATCGAATTTGCGTCGTTGTAGGGGCATATTGCAATTGTAATTTGTAGTTAAGGAGTCTTTTTTTTTATCTGTTCTACTCTAACTCTCAACTCACTCTCAAGTTTTTACCCTGCCTATTTGTAGGGCGTAGGAGTCGAAACCCACATTTGAAACTAAATGTCCCCAACACTGACCCTCCCTGAGAAGGTGAGGAATCGAACTCCCCACCTCTCCCTTCTCAAATAGGAATGACGGCCACCGGGGCAAATCCCAATGGTTAGTAGTTAGGGAGTTAAGGAGGGCAAATTTTGTTAAGAAATTTCAATGGATTCTCATTGCACAAGGCACATTTTTGCTGGTAACCTAACTGCATCCATCTCGTTCAGGACAACAATGCAGACCATTGACATTTATGAGGGCTTAGCCAATAAATGAAAGTTGGGCCATTGATCTTATCTCTTTCTTCTCCAAATTCACATTTATGAAGTCACGTTCTCATAATTATAGTCTAAAAGAAAGTCTTAAAGAAGGGATGTGGCTAGACTTAACCCTTTTTAAGCAGAACTGCGGCATCTTAAATTACATTTAGGAATTGATCAAAACAAATTACATTCAGGAACATGAAAGTACAATGCAGCTTCTTGTATGCCCCGCTAGTTAATGTATAACTTTTATTCTTTTTATTTTCGTACATTTTTTTTTTGCTTGAGGTTACTAGCTATGAAATAAGCAGAGAGTAATGAATCCATATAATTGAACCCTTGAGCTTGCAACGCCATGATTGCTTGAGCTCGCGGTCATAACTGCTCAGATTAGTGGCAGTGAGTAAGCCGGGGTTTGAGCTCAAGGCTATGGCCTCTCAAGCTTCGAGCTCGCAATGGCCATGGATGCTCGGTTTGAGCTCATGGCTACTTAAGCTTTGTAGCTCGAAACTCAAGCGGCCATGACCACCGCAAGCCGAAGCTTGAGTGACCATGCAGCCTTGAGGTTAGCTGCTCAAAAAGATCTCGCAGCACCACGAGCTCAAGTGGCTATGGCGTCCATGAGTATGAGCTTGAGCATCAATGGCTATCGTGAGCTTGGAGTTTGAGCTCGCCATTATGGCAGTCATGATAGACTCCTTCCTTTCTCTCTCTCTCTATCTCAATTTTTCTTTTTTTTCTTTTCTATTGTCTGATATGACATCTAATTGCCATGTCAGTAGGCGCCATAAAGGGAATGTACACGTGAAATAACACATCGGAACTTCAATAATTAGATGGAAACTTGGTGAGGACCAGTATCAACTGAAAGTGGGCACAAACAAAAATAAGTTAGTATCAAAATTGGAATTCGAGTCAAAGTTGATCATTTTAAGGGAAATAGGCCCAATTTCCATCGCAATTCAATCCTATTTGTCCCATCAACCAAATAGTGTCCGAAAAGACAATAGGGCTTTCTACTCATTCAAATCGCTTCCTTCTCGATTCCGCTCTTTTCCCTTTTAATCGCCATCTAAAAAATCACCGAAGATAAAATTAGCAGTTTCATAAACTTCGTGAAAAATGCTTTCTAGTGTTTTTTACTATATCACATGAATATCATACGATAGTTTCGTCATACTTTGAAACCTTTAGTTTATTCCAATCTGTAAATGACTTTGCGCAATCTACTCAGATGCCATATGTGAATTTGACCGTCATAAAAGAGTCAAAACTCAACACAAATAAGAATAGAAGATAAAAGACAATCTAACACAAAAACACAATGAATGATTTAGGCCCAAAAAAATTAAAATCTTAAAGTGATAGAATATAGTATTATTTAATTGTCATAATATCGATACATTAATGCATAATAAATTTCTATTATATGTGATTTAAGGTGTCAAAATAGGTTGAAAGCCCACTTTTTAATCCATATTCACTGGTATGAGTCATATATGGATTCGCTGCTTCCTCTCTCACCCCAAAGGCCTCTTTGTCCGCCAAGCCCACCATCAGGAGGCTTGCTCGCGGGGGAGGCGTCAAGCATCGGCGGCCCGATCTACGAAGAAACCCGATGATTCCTCTAGATTTTTTCGGAAAATGTGATCCGCGATACCATGACCTGCATCGAGCACGCCTTAAGAAAGACGGTGACGGCGACGGACGTCGTGTGTACGCGCTCAAGAGGCAGGGCCGGACTCTGTACGGGGTAGGAGGGATCTTCTTGGGGCCCAATAGTTTTCTTTTTTCTCTTTGGGTGTTTCCGTGATGTATTCAAGGTCTAGTGAAGTTACAGGGTTGAGGACAGAATTCATTTGTTAGCTGAGTTTTGTTGCTAGTGTTCTCTTATGTCAAACGCAGTATTTTTGTTCTCCTTGAATTGTTCTTTTTTTATTCCTTTTGTTCAATCCGAGATTGTTTCGTTAGGGATGGACAACGTTACACACCCCAACTGCTTGATAAAATGCTTAACCGAGCAAGCATTCGCACGAATTGTGACCAAAGTTTTGTTCTTCCGGAAATAACTACCATCGATTACTACCAAGGATCTTTCCCATCAATCCGTGGAATTCATACAGCTATGATTCGACGGAGCATGATTTAACTTTCTGAAAATGATCAGGATGTTGTTGGGTTTGACGAGCTTCATGCTTGTGAAAATGGGACTTTGTGGCCTGCTGCAATACGACCAAGTTTGCTTTACCAAGTTGGTGCGGGAAAATAGGCTAATAATAAGAATTACCAGTGCTTTGTCTATGGTGTGTTGTTCTTCGGCAGAATCGGCACGTATGAATGGGCCATGGCAAGTCCCACCTCAGCCTGCGTCAGCACGTGGTGGATGTCAAAACATAAAAAGTGACTCGGTGAGCTGATCCATGGAGTCGCCCCTTCACACAAAGGCTGCGTTTGGTCGTCCGAATTTCTAAACGGGATAGGACTGGATAGGATAGGATAAGAAATCCTGGGATTTCTTCATATCCTGTCCATTGTTTGGTAGACACGGATTTAAAGTCGGATAGGATAATTTTTATTTTTTTATTTTTGCTACTCATGGGTCCGGAGGAGTTAGTGAGGGAAAAAAAAGCGGAGAAATTTTTTTGGTGGAAGCGAGCAAGGTGTGGGGATGAAGATGCCGACGAGTGAAGTGTAGCGTTTTTGGAAATATAGGCATTAGAAATCCTATCCGGGTCTATCCCACCTCCCCACCGGATTTTTTTATCCGGGCTATATCCGGTCTATATCCGACCTTATCCTATCCTAGACCACCACCAAACGCAGGATAGGATAAAACATATCCTATCCTGGCTTTTATCCGGTCGACCAAACGCAGCCAAAGAGTTTAGAGATGATTAAATGGATGGGTATGGGTTTTCCTAAATTGTATAAAATATTAATATGTTTTGGTAATATGTGTCTTGTCAGAAATAGGTTGAGCATGTATTGAGTCAAGTATGGATCCATAAATTTATTTCATGAAAATGGATCAAAATGGGCTAATTTGGGCCGAATAATTTTCGATCCAATCCACCCGTTTGATGGGCCTACATGCGATCTCGTTGTTATAATGGTCATTATTCAATAGGGGTTAGCGGTTCCAGGTTCCGGATAAATTCCGCTTGGAACCTGGAACCTACCCTGTCACAGGTTCCAGGATCGGTTCCAGATTCCAACATGTTCTTTTTTTTAATTTTGTTTTGAATTAAACAAAACGAAAATAAATGCAATAATAGATCATTTGAATGATACATACACAATACCCTGATGTGATATTCAGGGAATATAATACCAAGTTTACAAATGCCTGGATAGAAGTGCCACCTGAGGTAAATCCTACTCCACTTTAAACATGGTTCACTGCGGACAACTAAAGCTGCCCAAAAATCAACAACCCCTTGGAACCATCTAAGGAAGACCAACACAATTCATCAAAATTGACTGTGATTGCTAAACTTTCTAGATAGCAGAAGTGAGCAAAGAGTCATAGACACAGTTCTGACAGAAATGCAAAGGCTCTAGAAATAAGAGGAAAGATATTACCCCACCATGAACCCAAGAAAAAAAGAAAAAGAGAGTTTGAAACATTTACAAAGGGAAAGATGAATCAATGTCCTATTCATCTATTTTTTTGGGTAAGCAAGTTACTGCCTTTAAACTAGCATGTAACTTTCATTGTCAACACCAAGGCATAAATTGATTATGTAGCTTTCACAACCCATTTACAGAGCACTTGCAATCTAGCACCTCTATTTGATTGAGATTCTGTGCTGGAAAGAACCAAGTAGCATATACCATGACGATAGAAGTTACTATATATTGAAAGAAAAGACCGTGCTCAAGTGCAAATTACCTAAGGAGTAGCATTTGTCACGCCCCGAACCCCCATCGAGCTCGCGACATCCAGCTCCGGTCGAATTATTGCGACGTCCCAGGAACGTCGCCGACCCAACCCAAACATCAGAACCACATGCGGAAGCGAATATAAAAACCCCAGACAAAAAGATGACGATAACAGGGTAGAACACCATAAGAATCAAACCACAACGACAACATCTTCATACAGCACCAAATATACAAACATTATATTACAAACATAATTAGCAAACTAGCATCCGAAATCACCGTCATAACAAAAGATTAGGGTCTGGTTAACTTAACTTCCCTATGGGTCAACCCGATTTAAACAACCCCTAAAATTACCCTAGGGAAAACCTACTGGTCGTCCTCCTTTCTAATTTGCTCCTGATTCTTTGGCTTGAACCTCCGGACACTCACCTGCAGTTCCACCGGGCACCAAGAGCGACTCTTCACACTTCAAAAAGAGGAGGCGTTTCCCCGGGTTTACGGCTGGGGGTCTGAAAAGTGGCGGTTATACAACCGTGAGATGAATCTCAATAAGTGTACAATCTCAAACCCCACGTAGGCACTCACGTACCGCCGGACGAAAACACACATAACACACGATAATCAACCGAATTAGCAACCATACACGACCCTACCTGGATTCCATCACGCATGTCCCTGCACATTAGACCATAACACTGCCAGCACATCACAGCCATACATCACAGCAAGGAATCACAGACGCGCGCGTACCTCAATTATAAGACAGAAACCACTTGGGCACGTCCCATACCATGCCTAGCAGTTTCTATCCCATAATTAAGCATCACATCATGCGATACAAACACACTCGCACACTGACTCACACCACGCATCACTTTCTCAAACCTCGCACCTCAAGCCCATTCCCGCTCATTCTCAACTCTTCTACCACTACCGCGCCCGCGTAAAACGCATCAGGCCAACGGTCTTCTGACCTCGTCAGGCATCGACACCCCGTCGGGCCGGGCATCGTCACCTCGTCAGGGACGGCATCGTCCCGCGTAAACGATCATGCCTCAGGACGGAATCCTACACACACTTTCCTTCTACCGCGCCCGCGTAAAACGCATCAGGCCAACGGTCTTCTGACCACGTCAGGCATCGACACCCCGTCGGGCCGGGCATCGTCACCTCGTCAGGGACGGCATCGTCCCGCGTAAACGTACACGCCTCAGGACGGACCCTTTCTAACCAATCCCACATTTCTGTATCCTCGTTCCACTCAAACCACACTTACACACGGCCAACGGTCGCACAATCAAACATACACACCTCACACACATTTCACAATTTCGTATTCTCACCACACGAACACACCACCAATCACACATTTAACACGCAAATCTAATGCATATTCACACGACCACGTCACTACACCTCACGGCCACATACACATGGCACACAATCACGCCATATTCAACCCAACATACAATTCCGATTCAGCCAACAAATCACGAACAACACAATTGGTCAATTAAGTAGAATCAAGCCATAACAAATTCCAATCGATCACACATTTAATTCCCGATTAATCCCCAACATCACAGCCCTAACTCAGCCTCCTAATCCTCGAAATTTCATCGCCAACTCAGTCCCCAAATCAGCCCACGACAACCAAACAACCAGCCACGAAATTCAGTCCGAGAGAGAGAAAAACCTGGAATATACAAAATCGGGTCCAAACTGGCAATTACACAGTGGCCGAAATCCATTTGAAATAAATAGTAAATCAATTCTAAAAATTCTGAAATTTGGATATGTTGTACAAAACATCTCGATGAACATTTTCCATGCAGAACTCGAAACCCAGTTCTAACCATAAACATCTCGTTTTGATACTCAAAGTCAGACGAAATCCGGTTCGCTCAGGCAGCCCCTCAGGCCATCAAAATACAACTCATTCGGTACCCACATCATCTTGGAAAATCTTGAAATTTTTATATGTTATAGCCACAAATGTCCCCAACAATTTTTGTGAAGGAAGTATTTTGAAAATAGGCTTGAAAAAATTTATAAAAAATTGGAGAAACTAGAAGGTCGGGTGAACAGTAAATCGGGCAGTTTTATTTCGGTCCAAAAATGGACTTACGAATGGCATCAAATTATTTTCAAAAATTACCAAATTAAAATATATTATACTTCAAGATGTTGGAAAGAACTTTCATGAAGAACACTTTCCCAAATTCGGGCCACACGAGTCACAGTAAAAATAGCACAATCTGGCGACGCAGCAGCAGCCTAGCCGGAAATCAGTCCACACGCATCACCAAGCCAACCAGCCACTAAATCAGCCCAAAACAGCCACGAAAAACACCTAAACCGAACCCTAAACGAGCCTAGAAATACCCGAGGTCCTAGGTGGCGATTGGGGAAGTCACTTACCTTAGAAAGACGGAACAAACGGGCTGGACAGAAGCTGGAATAACCAGACCAGCAGCAGCAGCAATTGAAGATGAACAAAGAGAGAGAGAGAGAGAGAGAGAGAGAGAGAGAGAGAGAGAGAGAATGATGGGCTGATCGTGGGGGGGGGGGTCTGGCCAAAAAAATGAGAGAGGAGAGAGAATGGCTGGTCCAATCTTGGTCAAAAATATCAGTCCCGAGTGCCACGTGTCGCGATCCTACGCGATTTTCCCATTTTGCCCTTGATCTAACGACCCTCATTCGTCTTTATCCAATAATGCAAGGGTAAAATGGTCTTTGAGTCCAATAATGCAGTTGATAACCTCTGTAATTATCCCAAAAATTCGGATAAAAAATTAGCCCAGGGGCAAAATGGTCATTTTTCCGGTCCCGGGGCAAAATTCCAATTTTTGTCTCTATCAACCCCAAATATGCGTGGCCAACATAATATGGCGTCGGAATCGTGAAAATAGCTTCTTAAGCCCTCGAAAATCGATTGCAAAGTCCTGGGAATAAAATAATATTATTTTTCACTTCCGAGCCAAAATTCCAATTTTTGCCCGAAACCACTCTAAATGCCTGTGGCCACCCCAAAATGACATCGGTTTTGAAAAATAACCTCAAACGACCTCAAAATCCAATATCAGTGTCCATAGGGGCAAAACCGTAATTTTTTCGGTCCCGAACCGAAATCCATTTTTTTGCAGAAATGGGTGGCCCCAAGGTTGGCCAAGCCAAAAACGTCATCGGCTGTCCAAAATTGTCACTTTCAAAATTCTCGATTCCCGGGCCCGAAGTCCAAGAAATGACTAAAATCAAACAATCGCGACTTTAGTTTATCTTTGGCTAATGGGTGGCTCATTGGGATTATGCGCTCTCGACCCGTGACCGACACTAAGTCAAATCACATTTAAGTTTATTCGAACCGAGACGACCTCGATTGTCATATAATTGCGAGAGTCTGTCGCTAGTTCCCTTCGGACACGATCAATCAGTTAGATCGGTCTCTGTTGGCTCAAAACATTCTCTCGTCAATCCATATGGTCGAAGATCGAACCCAGGTCGAGTTCTTTGGTCGTGCGAACTCAATCTCGTAATAGCCCTACCCCTAAGGTTAGCATCCCGAGAATGCGCGGGTCTCGGGTGAGATCTCACTATAGTGCATTGATCAATATTCATTTCTTACATCCCGGGAAAAGGATCAAAAATTCAGTCTATTACAGCATTAGGATATTCTTCAGGCAAAAACAACTCTAGTTTGAAAACTCCTGCAAAAAGATTGTAAAAAGACAAGCAAACAAGTTAACTAAGAAATTAGTTAAGACAGAACAAATTTTTTAGGAACCGCCAGTTTGAGTGCAAGTTAGCTAAGTTAGATTCTCCATCAAATTTTTATTTAAAATTTTCACCCATACTTGCAGAAAACACAATTTAGAAAGAGCTTTCCAGCACCTACTTCATATTTTCCATTTTTAGTCATTAATCACGGCTATATATTCGCTTTTACATAAATGGCTACCATGAAGATAGACATGCGCAATAAATTTAGGGGAACAAAAGAGGTAACTCACAATGAATGGAATGAATGCTATCCAAAAGTATGTATGCCTCACTTCACAACATAAATTAAATCAAACTAAACCATTTTCCAACTGCGAGAAGGCAAAAAAAGAAGAAGATAGAAAGTAAAAACTTGCGCTTGAACACCCAAACAAAAATGAGAAAAACACGCAACAATCAAAGAGAATACAGAGCAAAAAGCGAGAAACCTTGGTAGGCCAAGCAGGGTGGCCCTTGACTTTGGCAAGAACAAGATCGCCCAAACTCAACTGACGCTTACTCTTGTCTTTGCTCGCTCCCTTCTTGCGCCCTCTAGCCAGAATCGGAAACCCTAGAAAAAGCAAAGACTGCGAACGAGCCGGACTGCGGTTGATGAAGACAGAAGAACAGTCGAGGCGAACGCCGAATGGAGCGAGGAGAGGTGAGACGGTCTCGTCGAGTTGTGGGTGTTGCCATGTTGGGAGTGGGAGAGAGAGTGCAATGGAGGAGCGACCAAGCATGGGGAAATTTGGAAATAAACTAAGGAAGTTAGGGTTTTTACTTTTTAGTAAGCGAGAGAGCTGGTTTCGGGTCCGGGTCTGGTTCCGGTTCCTATAGAAATCGGGAACCGGAACCGGAACCGACGGTTTCTAAAAAATTGAAATCGGGAATCGGAACCTCTCACCCTAGAACCGGGAACCGAACCGAACCCGCCGGTTTGGTTCTTTAGTTCTCTATTCTACCCCGAAACCGTGCTCATCCCTATTATTCAATCATGAAAAGGAAAGAAGTAGATCTACGATATCTGAAAACACTGACGCAATCATGCATACACAAGAAATTGGGTTCATAACACCATTGACCTTTCAAGCTTGAAAAATAAGTATTATTAAAAAAAATTAATAAGCTGCAGTTATGTTCGACGACCACACCCCCCCTCCCCAAAAAAAAAGGCTGCACTTACGGTGTGATAAATGGTTACATGTCATTGTTGGATGAGTAAAACGGGTGCTTCGAGCTATTTAGGGATTGCGTAAATTGAATTCTTCTGCATGTCAACTATCTAATGGTGATCATGTAGATAAAACCTCTATAGATATTATTTGGCTTCTGAAAGCAATATTAATATGTCGGAATGAATAGTAGAAAAGCAAAGACTCGGAAAAATACCAATTGACGATAAAAGGGAAAAAGAAAGAGGGTCACTGGCCCTCTTTATACCACAAAACAAGGACATTAGCTGATTTGAAAGACACTTCACAGGGAAGAATAATTTGAGCGCTTAAGCATTTTTGCAATATGTAATAACAATTGGCAAGCTATTTTTAGATGTCATGTGTGAATTTTGACCATCATAAAAGGGCCAAAACACAAGACAAAAATAAGGAAAATGACAAATATCACCAAAAATCCTAAATTATACTCATTGTGATACAAATACCCCTAACTTTTTTTTTGTGTCAAGAAAACATCCAAACTCATACGTGTGTGACATGTATACCCTTTATTACCATTCCATCCAAGATATTTGTCCGAGAGAATTCTACCAATAATGAAAATAATTCTGGTTGTTGGAAATTTAATGGCTATGGTATAAAGATAGAATAAATACCAACAAAACCCTATAAATTCGTGGTTTTTTATGATACGGAAAAAAGTTTGGGGTTGTGACAAGTTTAGGAGTTTAGTGACCCAAAAAAATATTTGGGGTATTTGCATCATAATATGTATAGTTTGGGGGGGGGGGTTTATGGTATTAACTAGGAGTGATCGGTTCCAGGGTGGGTCGGTTCCAGACCTGAAAGCTAAAACCAACTTTGTTATAAACTAGTTCTTAGTTTTGGAACCTGAAACCTACCCTATTTGCCATTGACCTATTTGGAACCTACCCTGTTTTTTTTTATTCGGTTACAGGGTCTATCTAAGAGCCCCTTTTTTTTGTTCCTTTTTTTGGTTTCATTTTTTCCGAGTGGCAAATATGAAAACTTATAACTCAAATCAAAGGTTATAAGTTTGACTATGCAAACAATCTTAAGTATTCATACAAAAGTATATTATCTTAGTCCTAATAATTTAATGGACGTGATGAAACAACATAGGTTCCAATTGGATATGTAGTTTCTTCGTTACAGAACAAAAATTTTAAGAAAAAGGAAATTGCTTCCTATAATACTTACAAATCCTTGAGTTAGACTATCCGCAGATAATGATCACCTCCCGCATCCTTTATAATAGAATGCTTTGAATTTTGACTATATAAAATTGCAAGTTGACCTCCATATAAAACCAGTTCTAAAACTGGTCCGGGTGAGTTTTCACTTGGAACTGGAAATCAGACCGGTTCTAACTGGTTCCCAAAAAATGGAACTGGTTCCCGGATAGGTTCAAACAGGAACCAATTCCCAGACCTATTTTTCGGGTGGACAGATTCGGTTTCCGGGTAAACCTGATCCGGCTGCACACCCCTAGCTATTAGCCCTAAGGAAAAAGATAGAAAAGTTAGCAAATTAAAGATAATGACGGCAATGTAATTAATCTCTTCCCTGAAATATAAAACTTCTAAATAGAAAGAATATAGTATAGAGTAATTGTCCTAAGCGAGATAAATTAATAGAAAAGAATACCTATTTCATGAGATCCCATCATAAGAAACAAAGAAGAAAATTTACAATTACCGTCGGAAATTGCAATGTGGGTCCAGTCATCACTGACTGTTCTGCGTGGCATGCTGACATGGACAACTTTACTTGAACCAGCGTCCTAAGTGGACCGTCTTATTAGTAATTTCCAGCATCAAGTGGCTAGATCGATAATGGAATTTCACACAAAAAAAATATATAACTGAATTGGCATGCATACAATTGATTTAGGGTAGATTTGATAATGCTCCCTTAATTAGCTCTGATGTTGAATTGATTATTAGATATTGCCTATATCACTTTTTGTCTCTATGTCATTTCTCTCATTCCCTCCGGCTTTCTTCACTTTCTTTCCCTAATTCTTCCTATCTAATTTTCCTCCCCTTTCGACCATTCTAAATCTATCTCGCAACGCGCTTTCGCTCTTCATCGATTGCGTGTGGGAGATTGGTTGGTGTGTGTCCTATTGTTGCGCAATGACCCAAGGAAATTTTGTCACAACAGTATTTACAGATTTAATTGGTCGAAAAGACTACATTTTGGAATTTCGTACAAAACTTTATGATAACATTGGTAAAATTGAAAAGTTAATGACTGAATTGACATTCATATAATTGACTCAGATTTGATTTGGTAATATTCTTTCATTAGCTTGGGTGTTGATATGATTATAAAATATTGCCTATTTGACTTTTTTGTTTCCATGGCATTTCTCTCATTTCCTCCGGCATTCTTCACTTTCTTTCCCCTTTCTTCCAATCTCATTTTCCTCCCCTTTCTACCATTCTAAACCTATCTCGCGACACGCTTTCGCTCTTCATCAATTGGTGTGTGTCCTACTGTTGCCCAGTGACCCAAGGAAATTCAGAAAAGAATTTTTCACGCCTGCTTCCATATAGGTGAGATTTTAGTGGTACTTGTAGGATTGGCGTCAACTCTTTAGACCCCATGGAATCATCGTGAAGTGTTCCAATATTTCACGGAAAGGTTCTCTTTCTAAATATCGTCTTCAATGGTTATGAATACTAATTATCAAGATAGTTATAATAACTTTGATCGTCAAAATTATTATGAATTTCATGATAATTATGACTATCGTAATTACCAAGATAGTTCAAGATATTTGTCTAAAACTCTTGATTTGTATGAAGTTGTCCAATCTGATATAAGAGTTTCCAGAGATGATAAGAAATTTGTGTCTAAAATTATATCTAACTGAGCGTTTGTTCTCTTCTGCTTGGATTGGTATTTCTTTTTCTATTTTTGGTGCGTTTGTTTCGCGGAAAACATTTTTCAGGAAAATATTTTTCTCATTTTCCAGCGTTTGGTTTGCTTAGGAAAATGAGTCAACCGAAAAGGTTTTCTTACCAAAGTTTAAATCTAGGAAAATCATTTTCTCTTTGAAAGAACTGGAAAACGTTTTCTGAAATATGATTAGCTATTGGCACTTAGACCCGAAACTCTATGCTTAAACACAGAAATCCTAATGTTGGTTTCCGGGTCCCATCATTTAGGACCAAGTCTCTGGCAGCCAGGTCTGAATTTGTTGAGGTGGGGCCCGAGACCATGGTGCTTGAGCCTAGGCCCTCAACACCCACGCTCGGGTCCATCAAGGCTAGGCCCAAACCCCTGGTGCTCATATCCAACGCTCCGGCACCCGAAATTCTCTCCAATAGGTGTGCAACTTGAGGACGAACCACATGGAAGCTAATGGGCCCGTAAAAACCCAATCCGATAATTGCAGGGAGTGATCGCCAGGGCAGGGCGAGAAGGCTCAAACATAGAGCGGCTCACAGTAGATTTTAAGGATGGCATAGGGAGCGGGAATAAACTAAAATGCGCATCGAAATGGGGGAGAGTGTTACCGGGTTATACATGTGAAACTAGACTTAATCAAAAGATGTGCCTTTTGACGCAATGACAACTTTTAGCATTTGAATTTTAATGTTAAGAATGCTCAGGTGAGAGCACATCAAGATGGATGACCTTAGGGGAAAATATTTACCCATATACAAAAAGACAAAATCATGAGGTTCTATGAATTTCATTAATTATGATTATTGTATTGGATGTAGACAAAACCGTGTCACGCCTCGCACCCTACGGCGCGCCACATCCCTGCCGAGGTCGATTCGAGTACGACGTCCCAGGACGCGTCGCCGACCTAAACCCAAAACAGAGAACAGTACACAAGTGGAAGCAAACAAACACCCGAACAAAACAAACCCAAGACCAAGGGTAGAACAAACAACAGGGTTACAAAATATACACTTGCATTACTAGGAAGAACATATACAATATTCATATACACCAAAATATACACCACCAATCAAAAATGGGTCAACAGCCGCTACTGACAAAAAGAGGTACGCAGCTCGGTGGTCAAGCACTAAATCTAGCCGGGGCTCCTCCCAAAACGTATTGGTACGCCTGCCATCCTCAAGGCTGGGGGTTTGAAAAGTGGGGGTTTAAACAACAGTGAGAAGAAATCTCAGCGAGTAGGTTCCTTAAACCTAAACTAGGCTAACATGCACCTCCTGACGAGTACTAAACAACAACACAATTCAAAACATAACTGACTTAGGTCCTCGGACCCAAATTCAATACTTACCTTGCCCTGCAGATTAGACATTTTATAAATCACAACAATAACGTAGAACCCAATCGCGGCACTTGCACATGCCACTGGGTTATAACGCATGTCATGCATATGTTTGTGCTCACACCCGTGCTCATATCTCATCAATGCACTTCGCACACTTGCACACTTGCATACATGTCATTTCTCAATTCAGGTCCGACCCGCGTAAAACGCATCAGGTCTGGCTCGCGTAAAACGCATCAGGTCCCTCACTTCGAGATCGATCTCTAGCCCATGTAAAACGCATTAGGCTCATGGCATAACACCTGCGTAAAACGCATCAGGTTTGGCCATCTTCCGGTAGTCCGAGCATCGTCCCACGTAACACGCCTCAGGACGGGCTCAATACCCCGCGTAATATGCATCAGGGCTTTATGTGATCACACATTCACATACATCAATTATTATCTGAACCCCGTGTAAAATGCATCATGGCATTTTAGGTGATCACATAGTCATGTCATTCGTGCACACTCGTATATGCACATATGATGCCAATGTTCAAAATGCACACTCATGGCCATAACGTTCACACTTGGGCATTCAAGAATTTCACAATGAGCAATCAACACGATTCGGCTATTTATTCCAAACACGCCACAACATGCTCAATTCACCATGCAATATGCTCAACCAACATAATAGCACATCTACTAAGCAATTCAAGACACCCTTGCAAGGCAAATGATCTACGCACATAAATCACGCAATTGGATCAAAATGAATTCGCGCACCTGAGGCCCGCCAAGTTACTCCATCCTTAGTCACACTAGGCACATGACGCGGCATCCCAAAATTGATCACAACCAAGTACAATTCAGCCACTTAATCCGCCAATCTAAACACTTTCGATAATTACACAATTAACCCCCAAATTGATCGCTCATAGTCCAATTCAGTCCCGGTATAGACAGCCACCAAACAGATCGTTCTAGGCCAACAAATGTCCTCAAAACACTCCATTTGGCTCCCCAAAATATCAACCAAATCAGCCACTGTGAGGACCAAACTAGGCGCGCACTATAATCCTCAATTGAACCCGAACTTACTCCAAACTCGGGCCGATTCAATCCAATATGTCCAGCCATCGCACAGCCCATTCCAAGCCTCTAAACCTCAATTAAAATCATCACTATAAACCACCAAATCAGCCACAACATCAGCCTCTAATGTGCTCCACAATTTAACCCCTAATTTACCCTAATTAACTCCTAAAACTCATCTAGAAATGCAATTTAGCCTAATTAGGGCTTAGGGTCGAACTCATCTGGATTCCTAAGTTTTACGCAAAGTTGAACACGAGGCGAGGGTGGTTGAACAGCGGTGGGGCAAGCGGCGGCGACGGGCGGCCTTCACGGCGGTGGCACCGGCGACGACGGCTTGTGAATGGTGTCCATGGTGGGGGCTGCTCACGTGGCTGAGGGGGAAAGGGAGAGAGAGAGAGAGACGGCTGAAAGGTGGTGGTGAGGCGAGAGGAACGACGGCTCACGGGGGTGGCACCGGCGGCGGCGGCTCCTCCGGTGACCTCACGCGGCCAAGTGGGGGAAGAGCACGGGAGAGAGGAGAGGGGGAGTGACCGGCTGGCTTGGGGAGGGGGAAATGAGGAGGAGAGAGAGACAAGAGAGTGTATAGCTTGGGCTTAGTGGGAGTTGGTGACCAATCTTCAATATTGACACTCTTGCCCCCAATCCAAAGGCTAAGACCAATTCTAGAATAAACATCTAGGGGCACCTTGGTCCACTAATTCTAACAAAATAATAATTAACAAGACCACAAAAACCAATAATAAACCTCCAAAATTCGGAATCCTCACTTAGGGGCCCAGGAGCAAAATCGTTCTTTTCCTGTCCCGGGTCAAAATTTCAATTTTTGACTCTCTTGATCTCAAATATGAATGGCCACACTTTTACGACGTTGTCCTTGCAAAAATAGTCGAGTACGCCCACGAAACTCGACACCGAAGTCCGGACTCAAATCCACGATCGATCTCGCTCAATTTACGATTTTAGCGTCTCTCACTAACAGGCGACTGTTTGGGGGTTACGCGTATCGACCTAAGTTTACTCGAGTCGTGACGATGTCGATTTCCTAGAGGACACGAGGATTTATCGCTAGTCCCGGTGGTCGTGGTCGTCCGGAACAAGTTTGGGATCGTTCGCCGCGCGTACTCTTGGTCGTACGGAATCACCCACTATCTGATTGTACGTCGTCGGTCAAATCAAATCCGTCACTCTCCTTGGACCGGCTCACATTGGCACAAAATATTCTCTTGTCGTATCTCGGAATCGGACTAAATTCACGGTCGAGTTCTTGGGTTCACGTACCGTTTTCCTAGTTAGCCTTTCCCTATTGGTTAATATCCCGAGAATGATCAGTTCCGGGCGAGACTTACTAAAATGAAATGAGGAATAATATCAATTTTATTGATCACGAAAGTGGGTCGAATTTCAGGACGTTACAAACCGGGAGGCTCTAAAGCTTCCGTTCTTCGCAGGGATTGTCATTCCTATATTGGATTTAGACTTAAACAACAAATTCAAAGATCAAGCGAGGATTTGTGCGCATTTATTTTCTTTTTTATTTTTCTTTTGTGATTAACGAATAAAAAATCAACATCCAATACGATCAACATTTGAAAAGTGAAGCAAAAGTGAAAAAGTGCTATTGGGAAACGAACTTTAATAGATTCCAGGAACACCAAGAATCTAATAAAGGGTGCACTGCGATTTTTTCTTTATATTTAATAGATTCCACAAACTTTGCTAAATAGTTTTCGAAACTTTAATAAAGGGTGCACCTTACACGGGTTCCAACTTAGTTTTTTCGTTTGAATGAAACATTATTTGACAAGTGGCATTGATTGTATCCTTTTGCTAAAATTAACAATACTATAATATTGAAAAAATTGTCCAAAAAGTCATAAACCTATTGCAATTTTATCAATTAAGTTATAAATATTTCAATTTTGCCAATTAAGTCATCAACCTCTTTGCATTTTGCCAATTGAGCACATTTGGCCAATTTTGGCCAAAATTTGATGACGTGGATGCTAGTCATCTTACGTGGCATGACTGGCGCTGACTTAGACAAATTTTAATAATACTTTTTTACTTTTTATTTTTTATATTTTTCCTTGTATTTCTTTTTCTTTTTTTTTCTTCCCTTCTTGCTCCTCTAGCTGGTCACCGAGGTTGACCTCGCTGGTCTCGGGCGAGCCTCGTCCCCACCAGCCCCTAGTGAGGGTTGCCCTCGCTCAAGGATGGTGAGGTTGGCCTCGTCATGGCTAGGCAAGGGCGAGCCTTGCCAGGGGCAGGAGAGCCTTGCTGTCACCAGTGGCCAGTGGCAGCAAGCTTCGCACAAGGCCGGTGAGGTCAACCTCCCTAGCCCTCAACTCTGGTTGATTGCTGGTCCTCAGCAATCGGCTAGAGGAGAAAGAAGGGAAGGAAAAGAAAAAATATTAAAATATTATTAAAAATTATCCATATAAGCTCTAGCCGCTCCACGTAGGATGATTGGCGTCCACATCATCAAATTTTGTCCAAAATTGACCGTATGGGCTCAGTTGGCAAAATGCAAAGAGGTTTATAACTTAATGGACAAAATTGAAAGGTTTAGGGCTGAATTGATAAAAATGCAATAGGATTTTTTTGGACAATTTTCCCAATATTATAGTATTGTTAATTTTAAGCAAGAGGACACAATCAATACCACTTGTCAAATAATGTTTCATTCAAACAAAAAAACAAAGTTGGAACCCGTGTAACGCGTGGAAGCGGTGCACCTTTATTAAAGTTTCGACAACTATTTAGTAAAGTTTTTGGAATCTATTAAAAATAAATAAAAAAATTGCAGTGCGCCCTTAATTAGAGTCTTGGTCTTCCTGGACTCTATTAAAGTTTCTTTCCCATTAGTACTTTTTCACTTTTGCTTCACTTTCCAGACAAAAGAATACATGATATTTAGGGGATATTCTTGAGTTTATGGTCAGTTTACATGAGCAAAGATATGAATGTGGAAACTACAATTATTTGGGGATACTCTCCCAATTTCCGGTAAAGTCCTCTTTTTTTTTGTTTTGTTTTTTTCAATATAGTTTTTCTCTTCTAACAAAATTATATATTGGTAATTTTAAGCAAGCAGACAACAATCAATACTAATTTTTAAATGTTATTTCAATCAACAAAACAAAATTAAAACCCATGCAATGCGTGGAAATTCTACTGTAAGACATTCACCTAGGGATGGCAGAGGAGGGACGTGGAAAGTGAAGCAACCAAGCCAATTTGCGTCTTGGAAAGTCTCGGTCGTCCTCGAATCTACTAAGGTTGCTTCCCTATTGGCACTTTCTTCACGTTTGCTTCACTTCTCCATAAAGTTTAGGCGAATGTTCGCATATCACCACACGAAATTAATTTCGTGTTTTTCCACTCACTGCAGTTTTCTACTTAGCGGAGCTGTCGCTAAAACCATAGAGTTCAAGATACCCTAATCGTACTTCTCCATCCAGAGCTATGGTTCCAATTCCAAGCAGTGAAAATATTTATCCAGAAGGTCGAATAATGCAAGCATTTCGCAGCAGAGAAGAAACAGGACTACAAAATTCCCCAAATGTAGATATTCCCTGAGAAGCTGAACTCTTGTCGATGCAAGAATTCTTGTACAATATGGATTTGACAACTTTGCAAGATGCTATCCTTGATGTGTCGCTTGACCCCTTGGAAAAATACCCCAAGCTTTCTTATGGGACCTCCCTCCCATTTCTCCTGAGACGACATTCATACAAAATATTGTTAAAGTATTGCCCCATAATCCTTGATAAATGCTCTTTATATTTATCTGGTTTCCTTCCATCTATCAGCTTAAGTTTTTGGGTTGAACTTTCTAACATGGTATTAAGTCGGTACTATCCCTTTTGTGAATGTGCGTCCACACCCCCATTAGTCAAATTCCACGTGCCGCTCGTAATTCGGTTTGCATGTAAAAGAGGGTGTTGAAGTACTGTTTTATATCGCTTAACAACGGGTCATAAATGCTCTTTATATTTATGTGATCTCCCTTCACTTATCAGCTTAAACTTTTGAGTTGGACTTTATAATAAATATAAGTACATGTTAAAATTCCCTGTACTGATAAAAAAAGACAATAAGAATTTAAGAACGAGTAAAGTGAAGCGAAAAAAACACCACCTTTAACAGTGCAAAGATTGTAGGGAATGAATAAGGCCATTCCTATGAACTATAAAGACTGATACACATACATCTGATGTATTCAACAATCGCCAGCGTCATCTCAATCTCATTTGGAGTGGATATATGAAAAATGGTATTTAAAATCTTATCAATCAATGGAGGACATGGACAATGGATATGTCGAGATAGTGATACGATGATTAATATTGTTGCAAAACCGAAAAATAGGGACTGAATTTGAACATTCGAAAAAGTACGAGAACCAAAAATGTAATTTCTTTATAAGGTTGCACATGTCAGTGCCCATATTTCGTCCACATTTCAGTGGAAACTATAATTTTACCCTTGCATTGTCGCTGGGAAATAAGTTAGGGGTACTAAATGGGCACGAAATATGGTACAAGGACCAAAGAAGAACTCGAGTAATAGTACGATGACGAATTTCGTAATTTCTCCTTATATTTATCTTTTAAAATATGATAAAGATTAATATGGGGAATACGCTAATGAGAAAGTAAAAGTAGGACTCTAATTCATTGTATTCAATATTCCTAACAGTGAAGTTTTATACTTCAACTCTACTTCTCGAATCTTGATCTTTTACTGTGGTTCGTTCTATCTTGCTCAATTGGTGGAATTTAACCTTAATGAGGTTTTAATTTGATATTCAAATTAATCTTAGATTTTTTTCGGCCTAAGCTCCTGCATGCAAGTGTACGCCCAATGTTACACCCCAAACCCCAACGAGCACGCGACATCCCGAACCTCGAGTCGAATGTGTGCAACGACCCAGGAAATACGTCGCCGACCCAATGATCTTATCAGAGTTGATTCGCAGTGGAAACCATTAATAAAAACCCGGACAATAAAATTTGGGAGAACCCGGAAGGAACAATTCGCCAAACCGCCAAACATTATAATACCCTTTCAACTATATACAATATCCACCTTTAAAACCTCAAAACATAATATACATGCACATTGAAAATTCTAAACTACAAACCACCGATATCAAACACGATTAGCAACCTACTGGGTCAGCACCATACCAAAAATGGGACATCTTATCTCCCAAAAACTAACCCCTACGCCCTCTCGATGGCGTCCACTCAGACTGGCTCTCCTCATCGTCCTCGTCTGAATCCTCTTCAGCCTCATTTTACCTTGGTGCCAATAGAATACTACACTATGAGAAGCGCTTATCGGCACACAAACTTCTTTGTTGATTATCCGCCTGAGCATGACTAACTTTTCTTGACCATGTGACGTGATTGGCGTGGTATTTTGAGCTCTCCGAATATCTGTCAACTATTATGTCTTTTAAGGACACTTTTCTTAGGACGCTTTGGCGCTATAAAGACAATGGTCGTCTTTCGTTATGTTTTTTGGAAAATGATATTGAGACTGACCGGGTAATTCTAGATCCATATCTCAAAGCACTCCCTGCCCCTTCTGAGTTCAATGAGTGCTTCCCTTGGCATTACGCAGAGGTTCTTCCGATTAACCGTGATTTCATCTGTGATCTCTCCATGTTCGTTTGCCATTGTAACTGTTCTCCACGATCTCCCTTAATGGGTCTACACATGCCTGAGCCTCGATATAGTCTTTATTTTGAGTCAATCATCTTAGTCAGCACGCTCATCGACCAACTCTGGTCTAAGAATCAGCAATCATTTGCCGTTACTTGTCAATATGTGCCAACATTTACACCAAAGTCATCATCAGCAGCGTATAAAATCGACCAATCTACAGTTTGCATCGATGGGTTAGCTAATTTTCGGTATAAACAAAGGCCAACGAATAACTTCTTCCGTGCTTGCCTTCAAAAGCTCAGTAAGCATAGGGGAATTTTCAGCATTTCGTTATTTATTCTTTTGTGGTGTTTTCATAATGAAATGACCAATGAAGAAGCCCAGTTAGTGTAGAGGAACGGGGTAATCAAAATAAGATTAGAAGAATCGCTATAAATTATCAGGTATCAGAATGCGAATTGATTCAAAGATTATTAGATTTAGTGACACATTTCAATTGAAATGTATGTTTTCTTTTTGTGGTATGAATTATCTGTTCAAATTGCTGTACATAATAGCAAATTAGATAAGTGTTCTTACCACATTAAACTTTCTCCATGCAAAATTTCTCTGTCTACTATTCATTAATCTCCATATCTACTTGCCTTTTTCAATGAACTTACTACCATTTGATTCCCATTAATTCTCATCTTGCCCATGTTAAAAAGAATGCAGTAATGCATCTATTTCATATCCAATCGACCACTATTCCCATTGACCAAATAGTGCCAAGAAAGACAATGGAGCTTTTCTATGCCCATTCAACAGGCTCCCTCCTCATATGACCAAACATGCCGAGGATCAATGATTTGGGCCCATAAAACAAAACTAAAGTGATAGAATGTAGTTATTTCTAATTGTCATAATTTAGATACATCAAAACAAAATAATGTACATTACATGTGATCCCCAGTATTATCATGGTAATTTATATATTCATTCTGAAAAGAGAATAGTAGATCTACAATATCTGAAACCTAAAGAAAAATTCCGGAAATACCAAAACAAACATACCATACATAAGAAATCGGATTAACCAAAAAAGTTTTATGCACATTTCAAGTTCGAAAAACAAGTATAAACTTGAATCAGGTCCACTTATGGTGTATAAAAAGGGCTCCCATGCCATCGTTGGAAGAGTAACAAGTGTACTTAATGCTATTTAGGGATTACATAATTGAATTCTTCCGCATGTCAACTATATAATAGTGGTCGCGCAATTAAAATCACCTATAAGTATTATTTGACTTCTGAAAACAATATCAATATGTCATGAATGAATAATACAAAATAAACAATTCCGGTTAATGTTACAAGGGAAAAAGAAACAGGGTCACTAGTCCTTTTTTTACCAGAAAACGGGGACATTATTTGATTTGCTAGTTACTTAACAGAGGATAACGATTTGAGAGCTTTAGCATTTTGCACTTCGTAATGACAATTGGCAAGCTATTTGGATGTCATTTGTAACATCATGTAAGAGCCAAAACACAAGACAACCAAAGAAAAATGATATTTTGCCCCCCAAAATAATGACGACAACATTGTTAATTTTGCCCCCAAATAAAAAAACTCCTAAAATGACAGAATATGATATTTCTAATTGTCTTACGTTAGATAAGGGATAATGTGACATTCCAAATTTTGACCCATTTTTGAGATTTATAAAACGTATATTTCGTCAGTACGCTTATAATAAAATCTCGTTCGGAACTGATCACTCTTTGGTTATTTTTAAATTAGAGATTTTGCTAGAATCGCACTCGATCGAATTTGACCGTTATTTAGAGCTCGAACTTTGGTGTCGAATTTCTCGGAGTTTTGTGACGAATTTAATTGGACGGTGTCGATATTATTGTGGCCAGCGTCGATATTGTCCGGGATAAGAGAAAAGTGAAATTTTGACCAGGTGCGGATTTGGATTAGTAGACATCCCTCGTAACTTGTTTTGATTATTATCTTTTGGCCTTTTTTCTAATTCATTAACTAGGACGTTCATGGACCGTTGGATCGTCTTCGGATTTGAACGTCAGCTGTTGGATCGCGATCGATTACATTGACTTTCTCTCTCTCTCTCTCCTCTCCCTCTGCCGCGCCCAGCTACGCACACATCGTCTCCCCCAGCTACGCACGTCCCCTCCCCCTCTGTCCCATGCAAACTCTCTCTCTCTCTCTCTCTCTCTCTCTCTCTCTCTCTCTCTCCTCCTTTCTTCTTTTTCTTCTTCTTCTCTTTTGTTCTGTTCCTCTGGGCCGCTGCTTCTGCTTCTTCTCCTTGATGTCCGACGCCGATCGCCACTCGCCGGGACCAGCCTAGCCACTGCCCGCCGTCTGCCTTACGCAGCCGGTGCCCCGACCGAGCCGCGTCGCCCGCGACCGCCTGTCGCCGGCTTGCCCGCGCTGCACATGAGCAGCAGCTCACCGCTACGTTCGCCGCAGCCCAGAGCTGCCCAGCCGCTCGCCGGCCTGTCCTCCATCGCCCTACCACCCGCAGCGCTGCCTTGTCTCCTTCGGCCGCCGCGCAACCTCCCCTCCCCCTGTTTCTCTCTTCCCCGGTCTCTCCCCTGTTTCGGCTCCCTGACTTCGCCGCCGCTCCGCCTCCGCCACCCAGCCTCTCTCCTCAGCCACCTCTGCCGCCCAGCTGCACCCCCTTGGCCGCCACCACCTCTCTTTCCCTTGTTTTTCCTCTCCCCCGATGCCTCCCCTGTTTTCAGTTCTCCCCAGCTCCGCCTCGTCCAGCCGTCGCGCGCCGCCGCCGCTACTCCGTCAGCCACCACCTAGCTCGCAGCAACCCTGCCCAGCCACCTGCAGCTGCCGTGCCAGCCTGGATAGCCCAATGCCGCCCCAGCTCAGCCTTGGACGGACTGTCCCAGCTGTGGTTGAGCCTCCGTAGCCCAGCCGATACCCAGTTGTGGCTGAATAGCCTAGGCCGCTGCCCAGCCTATGGCTGAGTCGCCCAGCCATCGCCTGTCCACCTAGGACACTCACCCGGCCGTGGTCGAGAGTCCCGAGCGTGGTCAAGGGCCGTAATGAGCCGTGGCTGGCCACTGTGCCCATCGTACCCTCGTCCGTGTCAAGTCGTCACTGTTCACCCAAGCTATTTTGGGCCCATGCCGATTTTTCTTGGGCCAAATTCAGGTAAGTGACTCCATAAACCCTACTTAGTATAATGGATATTTTTAGACTTGTTTAGGGGTTGATTAGTATAGGTTTAATGGCTAAATTAGGGGTGGATTTGCTGTGTACATGTGGTTGGTTCATAGGTTGATTTGTGGTAATTTGGAGGGTCAACTGGTGGTTGTGCATGGCTGGTTAAGGGTGGTTTAAATGGCTAAATGTTGGTTAATTTATGGCTTGGAATGTGAGTTAAATGTGATGAATTGGTGGGCCTGTGTATGGCCAGTTTGTTGCGGCACTTGTGAGTGAATTTCGATGCTCGAGAGTGGATGACTTGTGTTGGTTTGTGGGCTGTTTGTGTTCTGGCTTGAATACTGAAATTGTGAGCTATTGTAGTGAGTTTAAGACTTGGAAATGGGGCACTTGAAATGTGTTAGAATGCTAGTTGTGCAATGTGGCGAACTTGTTATGCCTTAAGGAACAAATTTAGTACTCGCATTGATTGATTGGAATGAGTGGCGATTGAGTATATTATGACGTGGTTTGATTATGTGAATGATGTGGGAATTGATTGAATTATGTGGCGTGTGTGATTTCTTGAACAAGCCCAGATCGATCGGAGGGCTGCTAACCTGTAAGGTGTTGACCCGGGTTGTGAGAAAGGACCTATGGGGTGTTGACTGAGTCGTAAGAAAGGTCCTGAGGGGTGTTGACGCGGGACAAAACCCAGATTGATCAGAGAGCTGACTTGAGCTGTGTTTACGCGGGTCGTGAGAAAGTGAAAAAGGACCTGTAGGGTGTTGACCCGAGTCGTGAGAAAGGTCCTGAGGCGTGTTGACGTGGGACAAAGCCCCGATTGATCGGAGGGCTGACCTGTGGAATGTTGACCCGGGTAGTGGAAAGTGACTGGACACGCATGCGATATGTGCTTAATTGAATTGGGTGAATGTACTTGTGTATGACGCTCGAATGATGGTGATATGTACATCGGGTGTTATTGCATTAATGTGAATTGACTAATATGCAGAATTGGCGCACAATTTGAGGAGAGGTAAGTACGTTCATGTGGATTTTATTTTTCGATTGTTATATTGCATGTGGAGACTCGTCTGGGTACGCATTGGCCTATGTGGTGCTTATGTTATCTACTTATTGAGATTTATCTCATCCCCCGTTGTTAAACATTTTCAAGTTTGGAGTGACGGATAGTCCTCACGTGCGGTTCAGAGACTGGGAGTGACTTTGGGCATTTGATGCTTCGTTTCATCTTTGGATGCTCCTCTTTTGTATAGTGAAGTACGCTACCCAACAACTGTTCCCTTTTGATGTTGTGTAGTTGTGAATGCCGTAGTGCTATCCCTTGTCATTAACTATCATCAGGGTTGCTTAAATTTCACTTCTGCTTGCGTACGTCCTTGCGTGTTTCGTATGGATCGGCGACGCATCCTAGGACGTCGCGTTCAATATGGCCATCGAAGGGGTGTCGCGAGCCCGTTGGGGTTCGGGTTGTGACAGATAATGACACAAATGGTCTCTAAACTTAAACCCAACATGTAGTATGGTCCATGAACTTTAACCCAATGTGCAATGTCGTCCCTAAACTTTTAATTTGCTCAATGTTATCCCTAAACTCTTGGTACATGTTCGATTAGTCCCTAAATCGTATAAAAATGTTCAATGTAGTCATTCTATTAATTTAAGTTCATGGACAGCATTAAACATTTTCATACAGTTCATGAACGTCCATGAACTAAATTGAACATGTGCCCAAGTTTAGGGACCATATTGAACAAATTAAAGGTTCAGGGATGACATTGCACATTGAGCTTAAATCTAGAGATCACATTGAACAAATTTAAAGTTTAAGGACCACATTGTATATTTGGTCAAAATTTAAGAATCATTTGTGTTATTTATCTTTAAATAAACTAATACAAAAGCATACCTTACGTGTGATCCCATCATGAGAAACAAAGAAGAATATCTACAATTTACGCACTTAAGAAATAATTTTGGAAAAACACTAATAAAAATATATAATGCACTAATCGGATTAATATTTGCATTTTATTTGCAAGTTTCAAATAAGTATTGCTAGTAAAACTTCGACCAACTCTGCTCACGGTGTAAAAGAAATTGCACTTCACTGTTGGAAGAGTAACACGTGTACTTACAGTAGAGAATTGCAAAGTAATAACAATTGTGGTCTTTCTTTTCAAAAGAAAACTGTAGCAACAAATAGATAGCATATACACTTCCAATTGTAAAGTAAATTGATATTATTAATAATTAAACTCTCCATTAACATAATTAGAGTAAATTTAAAAACTCACCCAAGTACTGTTTACCCAAATTAATTTTTGGTCCATGTACTACCTTTCGTGCATATTTAGTCTCCCAACTTATCTCCAGTGACAATTTAAAGACAAAATTCAATTTTCCATCCATTATCTGACAAATTAACACGTGGCACGCACGTCATACAAGTTTCTTAAATATTTATACATTTGGTCCTCATACTTTTAGGAATGTTCAAATTCAGTTCTTGTATTTATTTTTTTTGGAAGTGACAAAACAAGTCCTTACGTTATTTTTCAACGGACACTTCATTCCTTTCATCACATCTCCGTTTGAAATATTTTGAAAATGTCAAATTTAAGACCAACTACTGATTGGTGATTGCTAGGATTATAAGTGTGCCCAATTGGATTGATAGTACCATTAAGATTGTCTCCGATATATGAAATAATGGCATCATCGTTTTTAGTATAGATCCATACAGAATTATCGGCAAAGGACACCAGAAGTGCCATAAGTTGTGTACGGAGGACACTTTGGTGCCATAACTTCTTTTCAGATCACTTTGGTGCCAAGTAGGAGGAAAAGAGATCACTTAAGTATCAATTTGGCCGGAAATCCGACGTGGTATTTTTTTATTAATTTCTGACGCTGACGTAGCTCGCTGGAGGATAAGTCAGCATGTACAGTCAGCATTTTTTTATTTTAAATATTTTTTCCTTTTTTTTTCTCTTCTTCCTTTTTTCCTTTCATTTCTTTTTTTTCTTTTCTCCCCTCGCCAGCCGGTTGTCGGTGGCCGATCCGGCTACCGGCGAAGCCCGGGAAGGGCTGGGTGAGGGCGGCCTTGCCCATGGCTGGTGAGGGGCGGCCTCGCCAGATCTGGGCGAGGCGACCCTCGTCGGCCATGGGTGAGGGGCGGCCTCGCCAGGTCTGGGCGAGGTGACCCTCGTCGGTGACTGTCGAGGCCGCCCCTCGTCGGCAATTGGCGAGGCGACCCTCATCCATGGCCGGCCAGGGGCGGCCTCGCCTGTCGCCGGTGAGGGTCGCCTCGCCCATGGCCGACGAGGGGCGGCCTCGCCTATCGCCGGCGAGGGCTCAGATCTGGCTAGGCCGCCCCTCGCCGGCCATGGGCAAGGCCGCCCTCACCCAGTTCTTCCCGGGCTTCGTCGGTGGCTGGGCCGTCCACAGGCAAAAAAGAAAAAAAAAAGAAAAGAAAGGAAAAAGGAAAGAAGAGAAACAAAAAGAAAAAAAATTATTTAAAATAAAAAATGCTGATTGTACACATTAACTCATCCTCCGGCGAGCCACGTCAGCATCAAAAATTAATAAAAAATGCCACGTCGGATTTCCGGCCAAATTGGCACTTAAGTGATCTCTTTTCCTCCGACTTGGCACCAAAGTGATCCGAAAAAAATTATGCCACCAAAGTGTCCTCCATACACAATTTATGGCACTTCTGGTGTCCTTTTGCCTAGAATTATCTAGGACTACTTCTAACAAAATTAGATAGCTTTTACTTATTCAAACTATAGCTCTAACTCACAATTTCGTAGGCACAATATTTAGACAATTTGTATGAAACCTCTAAATTAGTATTAACAACTAGTGCCCATGATGTTTATTGTAAAAGGGTAAATGATACAAATGGTCGCTAAACTTTGATCAAATGTCCAATTTGGTCCTTAACTTTAAATTTATTTAATGTGATCTTTAAACTTTAGCCCAATGTGCAATGTCGTCCCTGAACTTTTAATTTGTTCAATGTGGTCGTTGGACTTTTGATACAAATTCAGTTTAGTCCTTGGACTATATTAATATATTTAGTGTCATCCTTGAACCTTAATTAATGGAAGGATAATATTGAATATTTTCATATAGTCCAGAGAAATATGATACTAAGTACAAAAAATGAATTCGAGTAATAATATAATTATGAATTCTATAATTTCTCTAAAAATTTATCTTCTATAATATGATGAAGATTAATATCGGAATTACGCTCACGAGAAATTAGAAATACGACTCCATTCACTGCAATCAACATCCCCAACGGTGAGGTTTTACACATAGCTTGATCTTTTACTGCGGTTCTATCTTGCTCACATCTTCCCCAAAATAAAAATCTCTTGATTAGGACTTACCTTAAACAAGATCGAAGGAAAGAGAAACCGAATCATGAGCTTTTCCTTATTCAAAATTGAGTGGGAAAATGCTTAAATAGATAATAGTGTGCAACCTTTAGGGACCAAATAGCAAAGAAGATTTAGGGGATTCATGCAAGAATTCTAGAAGGCTAGCAGCTATTTGGCAACTCAGATGTGTAGTGAATGCTGGAATTCAATCTTAAGGAGGTTTTGATTTTATATGCAAATTAATCATAGAGTTTTTCAGACAAAGCTCCTTCATGCAAGTGTCGCCCTCGCCCGACCCAGGCGAGGGCCGCCCTCACTAGATCCGGCAAGTGCAGTCTCGCCCAACACCGGCGAGGGTTGCCCTTGCCGGAGAAGAAAAAAAAATAAAAAAAGTTTTATATGGTATTTTCCTTTTTTTATTTTTTTATTTTTTTAATATAATTTAAATTTTATTTTTCTCAAAAAATACACATCAGTGGACTAAATTTTATTTTTAATGCTGACTAGACCTCTCCGACGAGCCATGAACCTCTCCGGCGAGCCATGTCAGCGCCATGTAGAATTTCCGGCAAGCCACGTCAGCATTAACACTAAAGTGATCGTTTTTCAAAAAAGTTAACACCAAAGTGATCCGAAATCCTTACCAAAAAAAAAAGTGATCCGAAAAAAAGTTATGGCACCAAAGTGATCGCCGTACACAAGTTATGGCATCAATAGTGTCCTTCTGCCGAGAGACCATTGTTGGTTCCCTCTTTCAAGTATTATTCGACAAGTTCACTTCTCTGGGATTGGACTTTCTGCAGCGAAAAGGAATCAGCACCGCCCAACCCAATAAGTGGAAGAGGTTGCTGGTCACACTCCATACAGTTCTAGATGATACAAAGGACAAGGAATTAAGCGGTAACTGTCTAGTGAATCTGTGGCTGGATGATGTTAGGGACTTGGCCTATGACTTGGAAGACTTGCTCGATGAGTTTGCAACAGAAGCTGCTCAGGCCAAGTCAAAGGTAGAATCTAGCACAAGCAAAGGTCAGGTGAAAAGGAAGTTGTCTTTCTTTGGCCAAGATGAATCCTCTGGATTGAATCCGAACCTGTGTGCGCTTGTGTATGAAACCAAGGTACAGGAAATCAATGATAGGTTGGAAGAGATTGTCAATAGGGAGGCTTGTCTAAGCTTGAGAAAGAATGTTGTGGACAGATCCAACTACACCAATAAAAGGCTCCCCGGCACTTCTTTGCCAGAGCCTCAGTTTTTTGGCAAGGAAAAGGAAGAAGCAGAGATACTTGAACTATTGACCAGTGAAGCCAAAAATGATTCCATACTAAGTATAGTCCCCATAGTTGGAATGGGCGGTATTGGAAAGACAGCCTTGGCTCAACGACTTTTTGATAATGCCAGAGTGATTAGATGTTTCGAGAGTAGAGCATGGGTATGTGTTTCAAATGTTTTTGATGTTCTTGACACAACAAAGAATATTTTGCAGTCGATCACCGGGTTATCTTGCGAGGGCAAAGATCTTAACTGGGTTCAAGTTAAGTTGAAGGACAATCTATTTGGGAAGAAGTTTCTTTTGGTTTTAGACGATATGTGGAATGAAAAATATGGAGAATGGACTGCATTTTTGAAGCCATTTGAAATGGGGGCTAAAGGAAGCAAGATCATCGTCACGACTCGCAACCTTTTTGTTGTTTCCATAATAGGAGCTTCGCCCTATCCTTTGTAGGTGTTGTCCCTTGATAATTGTATAAGCTTATTAGCCTATCATGCTCTTGGAGCAACAAATTTTAAGAGGGACCCATATCTTGAAATAGTAGGTAAGAAAGTAGCTGAAAAATGTAACGGTTTACCTTTGGCAGTGAAGATATTGGGTGGTCTCCTACGTAATAAACGGAATCTTGATGAATGGGAAGCTATCTTAAATAACAAGATGTGGGACCTTCCGACAGGAGAAAATGGTGAGGTTCTCCCAGTTTTGAAATTGAGCTATGTCCATCTTCCTTCTTATTTAAAGAGATGTTTTGCTTATTGTGCGGTATTTCCTCAGGATTATAAATTTGAGAGGGATGAGCTAGCACTCTTATGGATAGCGAAGGGTTTTCTAGATGGACCAAAAGCAAAGGAGAATATCTTGAGCTTAGGACGGAATCACTTTGATGAGTTAGTTTCCTGTTCCTTTCTTCAACAATCAAGTGTCGACGCATCTAGGTTTTCAATGCATGATCTTTTGAATGATCTAGCAAAGTCAATTGCAAGCGGGACATGCTTTAGCTCGGGAGAGTCTCAGCTGGTAGGTAATGAAGACGATGTGTCTCTTGAGAAAACTCGTTATGCATCATTCGTCCCATCGTGGTGTGTTATATCAAATTCCTTGAGAGCATATGACAAAATGAAGGTACTAAGAAGTTTAATCCTACTAAATGTTGAATATAGTAGGAATGACCAATTCCATATTTCCAACAAGGTGCTACATGACTTGCTAACAAAATTGAACTACTTTAGGGTGTTCTCCTCATGTCATTGCGACATCATAGAGGAACCGAATTGTGCTGGTGATTTAAAACATCTTCGATATCTCAATTTCTCTTACACTAATATTGAAAGGCTACCTGAGTCAATTGGCGCCTTGTGCAAATTACAAGCTTTGATCTTAAGAGGTTGTCAAAAGCTTTCAATGTTGCCTTTAGGTATCGCAAAGTTGGACAGCTTACAGTTTCTTGACATTAGAGATACATGGAGTCTAAAAGTATGCCATTAAGTATCACTAATTTGAAAAATCTTACTATCTTGTCCAAGTTTGTGGTGGAACCAGAGAAAGGCTTACGGTTAAAGGAGTTAAAGAAATTACCACACCTTCAAGGAGAATTACTTATATCAGAATTGCAAAAGATGGAAGAAGTTAGAGATGCCATTGATGCTAATTTGTTTGGAAAGCAAGGCCTTAGCAACTTATTCTTGCATTGGGCGGAAGACAATGGAAATCTCCAGAACAATGAGCGCGAAGCACTGGTGCTTCACTCTCTATGACCTCACACTAATCTCGAAAATCTCACTATCTCGTATTATAGTGGTGCAATGTTCCCTTCTTGGTTAAATGATCCATCTTATTCTAAGATAGTGTCTTTGTGCTTGCTTGGCTGTCCTAATGTAAAATTGCTGCCAACCCTTGGACAGCTACCGTCACTCAGGGAATTATCTCTTGAAGGTCTACATGCAGTAAGTATGGTAGGCTTTGAATTTCATAGAACTAAACGATCTTTTCCATCCTTGACAACTTTGAAGTTTGAACATATGTCGTCATGTAAAGATTGGTCTCATTATGCTAGCGGCCAAGGAGGAGAAGTACCGTACTCCTGTCTTCAGCATCTTGTTGTTCGGGCATGTCCTGCATTGATCGAGACATTGCCTTGTAAACTTGATAATCTCATAATGCTTGAAATTCGTTCATGCCCGCTTTTGAATTACTCCCCTAGTGTGGTTTGTCTTCCAACTCTCCGTGAGTTATACCTTGAGGATTGTGACAAGGAGGTCTTAAAGAGCTTGGTCAACTTAACTTCTTTAACCATTCTCAAAATTGAAAATCTTGCAGAGCTCGTTTGCTTTGATGATGGGTTTATGAGTTGCTTGGTCAAGCTTAACGAGCTGCATATAAAAAGCTGTGACAAGCTAACATACTTGTGGCAAGATGGAAATGAATCGCTAAGTCTTACTTGCCTTCAAAAAGTAGTCATCGAGAGATGTCATCAATTGACATCTTTTGTGCCTAGAGAAGAGTTGCCCTGCAACCTTGAAAGGATGGAATTGAGAGATTGCACGAGTTTTGAAAAGTTTCCTAGCAAGATACATGCCCTCAGCTCTCTTAGACATCTGTCCATTTTTAATTGTCCAAAACTCATGGGACAAACCATTCCTCCAGGTGAACCAAGCAGCAGTAGCACGATGTCTCAACTTGAATATCTACGAATAGGTAAATGCGATTCTCTGACATCTTTTCCATTTGCTAAGGGTAGACTTGCTGCTCTTAAGACACTTAATATTTATAGTTGCAAGGGAGTAGAGTCGTTGGAAGAGGTCGTTGTAGAATCGCTCAAATCTATGAGTATTCATCACTGTGAGAATCTGAGAAGCCTACCACAGTGCCTTCACAGGATCTCCCATCTCACTAAATTGGAAATAGAGGATTGTCCAGCATTGGAGATGGAGTGCTTCCCTCCCCTTCCCATCACCCTATCGTATCTTAGACTTGATAAATGTCCAAAGTTTAAGTCTCTACCAAATCAGTGGCGTCATCTTATATCCCTCCAGACGCTTACAATTAGGAGGTGCCAAAATATCAAATGCATCCCCGAAGGATGTTTGCCTCCCAATTTGCTGCGTCTCACTGTTGATGGATGTGAGAATCTGAAGCACCCAGTGAGAGAGTGGAGCTTACACATGCTTACATCCCTCGAGTATCTAGATAGCGACTGTAGCATGGGTGGCGAGGGAGACAAGGTGTCGTTTCCTTCGGAGGACGAGGATGGGTGGAGTATTCTGTTTCCTTCCTCTCTAACCTCTCTTTGGATGAAAAACATGAGGAACGTGGAAAGACTATCAAGCAGTCTCCGCAACCATCTCTTCTCTCTCATTGAGATCCCATTTACTCGACAAAAAGATTAATTTTTCTCATTGCATTTGCATAGTCACAATTTAGGTATCATTTTATCTTTGAATGAAACCTCTTCGAACTCTCCTTCAAAGAAGGGCAGCTGTTAACACCTAAATTTTGCCTAACTACTGACAATTTATTGCATAAAAAATTAGGGACTAATAAGATTAGTCCCTAAAAAATATATATTGCATTGCATATAGAATTTAGGAGCATTAGTATTATTTAGGTTTATATAATTACATTTGCAATGGACTAGCGACGGATGGACTCGAGTTGATGGCTCTGGACTTAATGAAACTGGACTAAGCCCGCGTTCAAGAAAATTCTTAGCTAAGCCCATGAACATTATAAGAGCTAAAATTTTCATTGGAAAGTGTCGAGTTGGAAAATATTGGTTTGTCAATCTTGATATTATCACGATTCAAATTGAATGAATTTATATTATCATAGAGATATTATAATATTTCTTTGAATCAAAATAGGAAGTAATTGCAAGCAAAACCCTAAACTTTGCCTATAAATATATTCAATAAAATTTTCTGAAGGGGGGGCAGAATTTTCAGGGAGAGCACAAGACATCCACGGCCACCATTGAGAGAAAAGAAAAAATCGTGAAGAGAGGGACACATTCGGAGAAGCACGGCCACAGAGAAGAAGACGTGAGACACATTCAAAGGAGCTCTCCCCTGCCATGTGTTGACTCCACCTGATGAGCCATTGTTGATTTTTTTTTTCCTGCCGATGATATCACGTCTGAGACACATTCAAAGTAGCTCCCCTTGGAGGCCGCGACTCCAAGCAGCCACATTCAGATTCTTCTCTCTTGCAAGTTTTGCCAATAGAGAAGACGCAGCCAAAAAGTTCGCGGAGGCCTTTGCATTACCGTGGCCAGTCAACGACGATGTCTAGTTCTTGCTGATCCAACGACGAACCAATCGAGATTGACTGCCCAGACGAGCTCCCCCTCTCAACCGAGACGCTGACGAGCTGCTGCCCCGACAGACCGTGGATTCCTCTTGCATCAATCACTTGGCAAGGAGATCGTGAAGAGTTTGGACGTGTGGCAACTATAGACATTGGGGCGAAGAATAGACAATAGAATATCGCGCTACCGTTCATGAACCATCATCGTCCCGTCGCCGCACACCATCGTCGTTCGTACACCGCCGCTCGCGCATCGCTGCCATCACGCGCCATCGCTCGTGCACCACCGCTTGGGCATCACCGCCACCGCCGCGCCGGAGGGCCGCCTGCACCGCGTCACTCCGCTGCGCCAGACGTGTCACCGCCACGAGCCGTCGCCATTCCCGACGCAGTGCCGCCATTCCCGACGCAGTGCCGCCATTCCCGACGCACCGCCGATCTGCAATCCCGATCGTCGCAAATTCAAATTAGGAAAGAAATCAGCAAATCAGGTAATATTCATATCCTGATTTGATTTGAATATTTGGTTGCCTAATTTGTGCTTATTGATATATGATTTTGCATATTTGAATAATTTGTATTATCACAATTAGGATTTGTTTCCTTTTTTGAAATCTTGGATATATGTCACTTATCAAATTTGGATAGATTTTAGAATTTTCAAAATCCTTTGAATATATCCAAAATATTTAAGATATCAAAATTTTTCAATATGTGATCGATTAGGAAAATTTCCTAATCCGCAACCGCACACGTGAAAATAAATCTATCTATCAGGCTTTAGATAGAATTATTTTCATAGCGGGTATTTTGAATTTTAGGATCGATTTGTCAGGTTTCAGATCGAAACTTAATTCGAAAGATTTAGCGGTTATATATTTTTTTTACTTGATTTTAATTTCAAATTTTCATAAAAAAATACCAAAAAGATTACTCTAGAATGGGTTAATTTCTTTAGTTTAAAATCGCATGTTTAGATAATTGGCATTTTTAATTCCGAATTTCATTAAAAAAAATACAAAAATATATGCTCGTCATTAGAAATAGGTCACGTCGTCGCACGACATATAGTTTGCATGTTAGGTTGCATTAATCGTATGTCAATTTTTGCACGTCATTATGTATAGATTAGCTTTCGTTTAAATAAAAGAAAATCAAAAAGAAATTTCTGCACCTTTGAACTTTAAGTCAGAATTTTTCAAAATTGTCAAATTGAGTATTTTTCTTGAAATTGGTATCGAAAGGGCGTTAAGGAATTTAACGTAACCAAGTCCCCGAATCTATAATTTCTGGTTCGCAGGAATAAAATAGTACTCCTGCTATTTTATTTAGGTTTCTAATCAACCTACCTTAAATGATTAGTAGCGACTCCTATTGAAAATATTTGCATGTTCACAATTGGACCTAAGTTGCAATTTGGTAGAGTTTGGGAGAACTCGAGCTAGGTTAATTAATTCAATTGACCTAGTAATCCATTAGCCTAAGATTGGAAAACCCGATTTTTTTAGGTCGCCACAGTTTGGCGACTCCGCTGGCGACAACTTGAATTTTTTTTTAAATTTAAGGAGGACTTAGGCCAAAAATTTTTATGGAAAAATCACTCGATTTGACAAAATTTGTTGAATTCTCATTGTTAGGTGTTAAATGGTTTTGCAGGTTGGGAGTTATAAGGAGAGTAGTGATTGGCTAACCCTTTGTTTTGCAGGTTTGGTGGAGTGGAATTTTGATTTAATTTTTGCACTATTGAAGTGTTGTTTGCATATAACTGTTGTGCATGATTTACAGTTTTTGCACTACACCACACACAACCTGTGACCGGACCTAGGTCACACCCATAGTTCTAAGATGGTATTTAAAAGGTTCTTTAACCTTGGTGGTAAGACTTCACTAAAGGTTATCCCATTTGGATCCCCAAAATTTTTCCAAAAAAATGGCTCAAGGGTCGCCCTCATGAATGTGAGGCTACAACGCATGGAGGTTAACCTTGTCGACCGAACCAAGCCGAAATGATTGGACCCGACTAGTCATGACTATTGTATGCGAGGCTGCGACTAGTCATGATGAATGTGCGCGAGGCTGCGACGTGTTGTTCCGTCCATCATTTCATTTTGCAAAATCCATTAAGATAGATAGCTTAAGATTTAAACTCATAATTCATGTGCATGTCTATGTGATTGCCATTATCCTACCGGGTGAAGTAAGTTTTCTAATCCTATGCTTTGTAATTTACTTACTTTTTTGTACATTTGGTCGGTCCATGATAGGTCTAGGTCGATCGTAATTTTTGAAAGTAATAATCATTGAATTTTTTCAAAGGGAAAGAAAAAGAAAAAAAAAGCTTTGAAAAGAAATTACTTTCAATTCTTATTATTATTTTCCTAGGTCTGTCATAAGTCATTATTTCCTAAGAAATTTGCCATCATTTTCATAAGTACATGGAGTAATGAAAAATGGAAATAAAAAAATGGAAATAAAAAGGGACGATTAGACTGAGTCGTGGACCGATCGTTTTGAGGATGCATACTTACCATGCTCTATTTTTAAAATTATGTTATTACGGACCGTCAACGTTCCCCAATCCATACTCGCTCAAGAGCAAAAATGACTGACCAAAATGAGCAGACTCGTGTTGCTGTCCTTGAAACCGAGATGAAGCAAGTCCTGAATGTGCTCGAGAATCTCACGAAACAAGTTACTTCCCTACGGACAAGCATTTCCACACTATCTGCACCCGCTCAACCAAGTGTAGAGATTGTACTGCCCAATGACTCTCCTCCTGTTTAGTCAAAAGGTAAGGAAAAAACAGTTGCCATTGGCACTTCCTCGACTGAGAATGGTGCAACTTTAACAGACAAAGCTCGTCCGATCATTACAAATGGGGGCGATACATCTTCTAAGCCACCAAAGAGTGATGAGGTTGAGCACATTGATAAGCTTGAAGAAAAAGTCCGTCAAATGCAAGGCTTTGATGATCAACTCTCACGAGGTCTTGCTCACATTGTCAAGGTTCAAGTCCCTAAGAAGTTCAAGGCGCCTGAGTTTAATAAGTTCGATGGCCTTTCCTGTCCTAAGGTCTATTTACAATACTACACGACGAGGATGGTGCTGTATGCTGATAATGTGCCACTCATGATCCACACTTTCCAAGATAGCTTAACCGGACCTCCCTTACAATGGTTCGTTTTGAAGAAGATTCACTCGCTCAAGACATGGGAGGATTTGTCTGACGCCTTCATTCGTCAATACAAATTCAATATTGATGTGGCCCCGTCACGTGAGGATTTGATTCGCACTAAGAAGAAAAAGACCGAAACCTTCAAGGCCTATACCACTAGGTGGAGAGCTCTAGCTGTGCAAATTATTCCCAAGTTAACTGAGAAAGAGATGCTCGATACCTTTATGAAGACTTTACCATTCGAGTTTCGTAATCGAATGTTGGGTTCTAATTTTAATTCTTTAGCTGAGTTGATACCAGCAGGAGAACGTATCGAGATCGCTCTGCGCGATGGTTGGGCCACTGAGCAGACTACCTTCGCTAAGAAATTCACCCTAAAAAAAGATAAGGAATCGGCACCTAAAGTGAATATAGCTTACTCTCAACAAAGCCGTGACATTTCCCCATCAATGCAATTTGCTGTCAAACAACAAGGTGGACGCCAATTCACTAGTCGACAACAAGGTACTAAAAGGAACTTCACACCTCTGCCTGGGCTGTTATCCAAAGTTCTGCCTGTCCTCTAAGAGAAAAATCTGCTTTCAAGTGAGCCGAAACGCCCGAACCCCGGGCGGTTATCTGGTTATGACTCCTCTAAGAAGTGTGAGTATCATATGGGGGAGGTCGGTCATTCTACTGACGATTGTTACGTACTGAAGCATAGAATTCAAGACCTCTTGGACACAAAGGCATTCTCTTTCCGCAGTGATCAACCAAATGTCCAGCGGAACCCTCTACCGAACCATGTTGGAAGCGCGGATGCTGTTATTGAGTAGAGAAATTTCTGTACTCCTCTGCGAAGGAGTCTTTCATGCTTTCTAGGATTTCAAGTGTTTTCTAGGATCTCCTGCTTTCTAGGATTTCAATTCATGTTTATGTTTTTATTCGTAGGGCTTTGATTATTTGCATTTCCCTTCCAATAATGTAATTCATTCGACTCTATTCAATGAAATTACAAGTTTATTTGCATTTTGAGGGCATGTTAAAGTATACCACACCAGCCCGGTGATGATATCCAACCATAAAAAGAAAATATCATCCAAGGAGAAATTTTGAGGGCTAGGCTTTCTCATGCTTCCTAAAAAAAAGACTTTTCGAATATAAAAAGCATTTCATTGCTTAAAAAAAATTTCCAAAGCGTGCATCAAATAAACCCTATTTGTTTGTCTAACTCATTTACTTCATGTCTCATAGCATAATTTTCTAGCTTGTTGTGATGAGGAATTGACACATCAAGTTCTATTGATGATGAACCTATGGGGCAAAGAATCACCACCTACTTGGGCATGATGCTATCTCCGAAGAGCGAAAATGAGTACTTAATAGTAGGGGATGACAAACTGAGAGGCATGTTAAACTTTGATGATGATAATGGACTGATAAATCCGACATAGATAATGTCATGGTTCTAATTGGAATCTTCTGAGTCTCAATTCACATTTGCTTAGTATCCAATACATGCACGTTTTCTTGTGCAGGGGCAAAAGTAAAGATGGAGTGTTCATGTGTCTATCCTTTCCAAATAAAGGCAATCAAAGGGCTCTCATTCCTAAGGACACTCTTCTTGTTTGATATTGTTGAGCGATGATATGTTCTTGAAATGGATGTTATGCTTCTCATGCATTTAATGAAAATTTTGAATTATGAACCTTTGCATGCCTAAAGCTTATAGGTATTTAAAATACTGATATCTTTTGAAAGAGGGTTTTGCATGATAATTTACCTGTTTAACTCACCAAGTTCATTGAGAATGATCCAAATGGACAATTTAATGAATGATGTGGCATTATTTGAGTATGCTAAATGAGATGTGTCGGGATGATGAAAGGCAAGCCATATCCTATACACCGTCCCCTATTCATACACTTGTGAGATGAGTGAAATATTCTATGTCCACAAGGTAAAGGGTTATCTCGCGAAAGGTACGACTATCGAAATGACGAGAGGCAATTCACTTCTCTATCCTAAACAATACAGGTTATCCATTGTTTTGCCACTTTGAGCCTAAACACTTGGAAAAGTTTTTTTAAAGTACCCCTGTTAAGAATCACCCCACATCGGGGTAAACTGAAGAGAAGTCGACATCATATGGTGAGAAAAATGAATAAAAATTTTCTTGCTCACACTTGCATCAATCTTCAAGTGTTGCTATTGCAAATGAACTCAAACATTAATTCAAGTGCCTTAGAATGATGAAGAGTGGTTCTTTCTCTATCCTACACACTTTATCCATTGCTTAGCCCACTTGAGCCTGCAATTTCATTTCATAAAAACCCAGTTGGTGATCATCCCTCACAATGGGGCAAGGTAAAAGCCATCATTGTCCACGCAACATATTCGGAGCGCCGATAGAAGACGAAGACCTTGAGAGTCCAAACGTTAGTCATTTGATCAAAACAAGCCAAAGTGTGGTTGGCCAATGAATGCATTATAGATTGTGTCAAAAGTAAAAAAAAAAAAACTAGGGGGCATAAAAAGTAGTGTGCCTGGTAAAAATAAGGCCATGCCCCTAAAAAAAAGTCAAAAAAAGGGAGAACTTTAAAGAAAAAATGTCAAGATATGACATGTCAAAGTCATGAATTCCAGTGGAGCAGTAGTCCTACAAGTCTCGAAGGAATCAAGTGACAAACTCTCGAGGCTAATAGAGCATCTACGAAGAAGACAATCTCTGGCGAAGAAGAAGATCAGTGATTATGCCTAGATGATCACCAACTCTCACCCTTATACACATTTTTTACCTCGATATATCCTTTTGTTTCTCAACCAGTGAACCTAGCCTACGTTACGTCCCTTGCAAAGTCTCTTCTGATTATGGCACTTGAATTAACGTAGAGTTTCAGATATTTATAAGCATGGCTCGAAGAAGTGCAAGCAATACTATTTTTATCTCATTTTACCAGATTCTTGACTTGTAAACCCGGAGACAATTGCGGAGTATTTTCTTTCAATAGCCTTGACTCGAAGAGTCCCCTTTGTTAAGCCATTGACCAAACCGACATTACGATCCTGACAAAGACCTCTCAGATTGGTAAGGTTGTACCGCTTGCAAGAATACTTGGATCCTTATCGATATGATGATGGTGAGATGGAGTGATTCTCAAAATATATATATAGAGCCCTTCTGAATGAGAGTGAGTGAAAGCCCTTTCTAATTGAAGTCTCTCATTTAGTATTCTTAAGAAATCCACGTTACGAGTGAAAATTGTCTTAATGATAATTCTCCCCAGTGGAAATTTGGTGATGCAAATATGGTAAAACCATCATGCATAAATCTCAATCGAATTGATGAATTCTGAAATGTGTGTTCTAGAGTAACCGTGATTGCTAATCTCTTTGATGAATGCATATGTGTTTTACTCTAGTCATATCTGATAGGTAATGTTTCCTCAAAGACTGAAAAGTTCCCAATGCTACAGTTGCTTTTTGAAGCTTTGTATTCGTCTAAATATTTTTGAATATTCAATTACCTGATTGTAGTTTCAGGTATCATTTTCGAAAATCCGAAGGGAATTTTCGATCCTATTAATTATATCTGATTGCAGTTTCAGATATCTTTTCGAAGATCCGAAGGGAATCATCGAGCCCATTCAAATATCTGATTGAAGTTTCAGGTGTTATTTCCGGAAATCCGAAGGGAATTTTCGATCCTATTAATCATATCTGATTGCAGTTTCAAATATCTTTTTCGAAGATCCGAAGGGAATTTTCGAGCATATTCATATTTGATTGCAGTTTCAAGTATCTTTCTCAAAGATCCGAAAGGAATTTTTGTTAGGCCATTCAAATACCTGATTAAATTTTCAAGAATCTTTCTTGAAAGTTTGAAGGAAATTATTCGATACCTTTTATCGAAAATCCGAAGGGAATTTTCGACCCATCTTATCTCAAGCATCTTCTCTGAAAATCCGAAGGGAATTTTCGAGGTTATTTCAAGTCTTATTTCGAAAATCCGAAGGGAATTTTCAAGCTTTCAAATACTATTGGGAATTCCAGATACTTGTCGGGTTTTCAAAAGCTGTTCCATGCCCCAAGTTTGCTTTCCCAAATCTTCAGGTAAGTAAGTGCAGGTATGTTTTCTATCTTTACATTAGCATTAGCATCCACATATCACATTAGAAAATGGGTGTGGGCTCATTGAGATCCCATTTACTCGACAAAAAGATTAATTTTTCTCATTGCATTTGCATAGTCAAAATTTAGGTATTATTTTATCTTTGAATGAAACCTCTTCGAGCTCCCCTTCAAAGGGGGGCAGCTGTTGACACCTAAATTTTGCCTAACTATTGAGAATTTGTTGCATAAAAAATTAGGGACTTATAAGATTAGTCCCTAAAAAAATATATTGCATTGCATATAGAATTTAGGAGCATAAATAGTATTTAGGTCTATATAATTGCATTTGCATTGGACTGGCGACGGATGGACTCGAGTTGATGGCTCTGGACTTAATGAAACTGGACTAAGCCCGCGTTCAAGAAAATTCTTAGCTAAGCCCATGAACATTATAAGAGCTAAAATTTTCATTGGAAAGTGTCGAGTTGGAAAATATTGATTTGTCAATCTTGATATTATCACGATTCAAATTGAATGAATTTATATTATCATAGAGATATTATAATATTTCTTTGAATCAAAATAGGAAGTAATTGCAAGCAAAACCCTAAACTTTGCCTATAAATATATTCAATAAAATTTTCTGAAGGGGGGGCAGAATTTTCAGGGAGAGCACAAGACATCCACGGCCACCATTGAGAGAAAAGAAAAAATCGTGAAGAGAGGGACACATTCGGAGAAGCACGGCCACAGAGAAGAAGACGTGAGACACATTCAAAGGAGCTCTCCCCTGCCATGTGTTGACTCCACCTGATGAGCCATTGTTGATTTTTTTTTTCCTGCCGATGATATCACGTCTGAGACACATTCAAAGTAGCTCCCCTTGGAGGCCGCGACTCCAAGCAGCCACATTCAGATTCTTCTCTCTTGCAAGTATTGCCAATAGAGAAGACGCAGCCAAAAAGTTCGCGGAGGCCTTTGCATTACCGTGGCCAGTCAACGACGATGTCTAGTTCTTGCTGATCCAACGACGAACCAATCGAGATTGACTTCCCAGACGAGCTCCCCCTCTCAACCGAGACGCTGACGAGCTGCTGCCCCGACAGACCGTGGATTCCTCTTGCATCAATCACTTGGCAAGGAGATCGTGAAGAGTTTGGACGTGTGGCAACTATAGACATTGGGGCAAAGAATAGACAATAGAATATCGCGCTACCGTTCATGAACCATCATCGTCCCGTCGCCGCACACCACCGCCGTTCGTACACCGCCGCTCGCGCATCGCTGCCATCGCGCGCCATCGCTCGTGCACCACCGGTTGGGCATCACCGCCACCGCCGTGCCGGAGGGCTGCCTGCACCGCGTCACTCCGCTGCGCCAAACGTGTCACCGCCACGAGCCGTCGCCATTCCCGACGCAGTGCCGCCGTTCCCGACGCACCGCCGATCTGCAATCCCGATCGTCGCAAATTCAAATTAGGAAAGAAATCAGCAAATCAAGTAATATTCTTATCCTGATTTGATTTGAATATTTGGTTGCCTAATTTGTGCTTATTGATATATGATTTTGCATATTTGAATAATTTGTATTATCACAATTAGGATTTGTTTCCTTTTTTGAAATCTTAGATATATGTCACTTATCAAATTTGGATAGATTTTAGAATTTTCAAAATCCTTTGAATATATCCAAAATATTTAAGATATCAAAATTTTTCAATATGTGATCGATTAGGAAAATTTCCTAATCCGCAACCGCACACGTGGAAATAAATCTATCTATCAGGCTTTAGATAGAATTATTTTCATAGCGGATATTTTGAATTTTAGGATCGATTTGTCAGGTTTCAGATCGAAACTTAATTCGAAAGATTTAGCGGTTATATATTTTTTTTACTTGATTTTAATTTTAAATTTTCATAAAAAAAATACCAAAAAGATTACTCTAGAATGGGTTGATTTCTTTAGTTTAAAATCGCATGTTTAGATAATTGGCATTTTTAATTCCGAATTTCATTAAAAAAAATACAAAAATATATGCTCGTCATTAGAAATAGGTCACATCGTCGCACGACATATAGTTTGCATGTTAGGTTGCATTAATCGCATGTCAATTTTTGCACGTCATTACGTATAGATTAGCTTTCATTTAAATAAAAGAAAATCAAAAAGAAATTTCTGCACCTTTGAACTTTAAGTCAGAATTTTTCAAAATTGTCAAATTGAGTATTTTTCTTGAAATTGGTACCGAAAGGGCGTTAAGGAATTTAACGTAACCAAGTCCCCGAATCTATAATTTCTAGTTTGCAGAAATAAAATAGTACTCTCGCTATTTTATTTAGGTTTCTAATCAACCTATCTTAAATGATTAGTGGCGACTCCTATTGAAAATATTCGCATGTTCACAATTGGACCTAAGTTGCGATTTGGTAGAGTTTGAGAGAACTCGAGCTAGGTTAGTTAATTCAATTGACCTAGTAATCCATTAGCTTAAGATGGGAAAATCCGATTTTTTTAGGTCCCGACACTCTCTTTGGATGAAAAACATGAAGAACGTGGAAAGACTATCAAGCGGTCTTGGCAACCATCTCTCCTCTCTCATTCATTTACATATTGGAAATTGCCCGAAGTTGAGGTACTTGCCAGATGATGGCATCCCTCCCTCCCTCCGATTATTGCGCTTTTGTGTATGTGAGATGTTGAAAGATCGATGCTCAAAACTCACTGGCGACTATTGGCCCCTCATGCAAGAAATCCCTTACATCCGCATTGGGGACGTTCGGATCAAATGAACTGCAATCGATCACACCCGACCCGTGCTAAAAGATTTCTCTGCGTGGACTACTTTTTTTTCATCACGTAATGCTTCGAACTTCTTTTATTCTTTCGCTTTCATTTGCTAACTGCCGCAATCCATTCTTCCATCCACATTCATTTTTGTGGGGTTTGGGTAAGTTTTTGGTTGTGAAGGCATCAATTTCCGTTGTGATTTTTTCCCATGGAGATGTTTACATGAATTTCCACAAACCAGCCACTGATTAGTTTCATCTCGTTCTAATTAGTTTTTGGAGTAACACAAGCGGCTTTTTCTATTTGTTCTTTCATATTTTGCGAAGTCTTTTCATGTCTTTCCCCCAATCTCAATAATAGCACTGGTCCCTGTACTAATTTTTAGCAAACGACAAAGGACAATTGACTTGGTCCTCTAAGGATGTGGAATCCTCCCACTTTCGATCTTTTCCTTGGACATAATTCCTGTAATTCTCCTGTCAGCTAATGTTCACATCTATTTGCCAACGATTGCAGGCACGTTTTTGCCACTTTGTCGTTTGTTGCCAAGGTCTTCATCTTCCTTAATGTTGGAAAGGATGCGTTAGACATGGAGAAGTGAGGAGTAGTCAGCAATAGGTAATGACAAGTCTCTGTTACTTTCTACATTTGCCAGGCGAGGTTGAATACTGGGAATAGAGTTTCGATTTTCCTAATGTTTTGTCATTCTTCTTCTTTCAATTTCATTCCTGGAAATTGATCAAGGTCAGCTCGACATCGTAGGGACCTATTATTCTTATCCAACTTGGCTAGGAAATCTAAGTACGAAAAGTTCCATTTAAAGCAGCAGGTTAGAGATTAGAATTTTCTAGTGGAATTTCCTGCGTATGAGTTGGTCAGCATGATGGATTTTCCTAATTTAACTCTGATATGTTCAGGTCACAATTTGGTGGGCAGGGCTTTTCCGTGGCGCTGTCTCCATGGCACTCGCTTATAACCAGGTAGGATGATTGGCTAATGCGCTTTCCAGGAGACTTTCCATACGCAGTACCATGAGATTCTTTCTATTATTACAAATGCTATGAATGTGGTCGCCAGAGCTGCACATTATAACAGGTTTTACCATGTTTACTCGTATTAATCTGAAGCATATGCTTGCTCTGAAGTTCATTTTCTGTGCATGCAGTTTACTAGGTCCGAAGCGAAACTGGAGGGCAATGTGTTTATGATCGCAAGTACCATCACGGTCGTTCTGTTTAGCCCTGTGGTAAGATGGCGTTTCATATGCCGATTCTAATTGGTGGCATGACATGGAGCATGTCCCTCAAGATATCATTCAACGATACAGGTGTTTGGACTGTTGCTGAAGCCTCTCATGAGAATCTTGCTCCTTCGACCAAATACTTCGCCAGCATGACATCTTCTGAGCCATCAAGTAGCAAATCCTCGCTCAACCACTGCTCAGCAACAAACACAACTCGGAGACTCACCAGAATGGCAAAAGCATACTCCGTCCGAGCACTTTTGCACAAGCTCCTGAGCACGCCTTCTCACACAGTGCACCATTATTGGCGAAAATTTGATGGTCTTTATGAGGCCCGTGTTTGACTGGTGAGGTTCGTGCCTTTCAATCCATGCTCGCCCACCGATCAAGACGATCATCAGTGGCTCTAACGAAAGCCGAGGACGACATCAAGAGCTAATGATGTTGTTTTGTGGTTTGTAAATAGGACACATTCATGCACAGGTTCTTTCTAGTGTGAAGTTTCCACTATTTGGACGAGATTGATGGTGTACGTATACGGAAAGCAGCAGCATGTTATTCGATGCCGCTGCTTTGCGATTTTGTAACAGAGAGATCTGATTTCTTCCCCTTGATTTTCATTTTTTGTTGTTTCTTTCTTTGTTCTTGGGCTTGTATTAAGAGAGTGAATGGCTTTTGTAAGCTCCTCCTCACTAGCTGATATCTGAATGTCTGAAATTCACTGCTTCGTCAACTGCTTCTGATTTCCTTTCCAATGGTTGAGCTGTTGAATCTGTCGGTGTTTAAGTGCATTAACATCCGCCTGGCAAAAAGATTGTAGTTAGCGAGTGAAGGAGGGCAAGTTTTGTCAAGAATTTTCAATGGCAAAAGCAAAGTTGATCCCAGTTTATGTCAAAAGGGGAAAAGAAACAGGGTCACTAGTCTTCTTTTTGCCACAAAGCAGGGACATCAGTTGATTTGAAAAATATTTAACAGAGAATAATAATTTGAGAGCTTTAGCATTTTGCAATATGTAATGACAATTGGCAAGCTATTAAGATGTCATATGTAAATTTTGACCATCACAAAAGAGATACGACACAAGACAACAAAAGTAAACAGACAGAAAATTTAACTCATTAATAACAGCGACAACAACATTATTAATTTTGTCCCCAAAACTAAAATAAAATAAAAACCTTCCTAAATTGATAGAATATGGTATTTTCCAATTGTCCTTAAATCGTGTTGGCACTTAAGAAATCGTGTCAGTAAAAGAAGTTGCATTCACTTTGCAAGTTGAAAAAATAAATATTACTAGCAAGATCTCGATCAAATCTGCTCAGGATGTAAAAATAGCTATACGTCACCGTTGGAGGAGTAACACGTGTACTTAAAGCTACTTAGTGATTATGTAAATAAATTTCTCCACGTGTCAGCTATCTAAGAGTGATCATGCAAATACAATCTATTACAAATATAACTTCGACTTCCGAAATCAATATCAATATGTCGAAAGGAATAGTAGAAAAGCATTAAAAAATCAGCAGCGATACTAAGTCCATGTTAAAAGAGAAAAAAAGAAAGGACAATAGTTTATTTGAAAAATTGTCGCGACCTAAATTTTCTCAGGCTCATGGATTATTAAAACTAAGCTTAACTTAGACCCTCCCAAGCCCTACCAATTCGCAACCTAGGATTTAAGTTTTTAATATGCAAAAATTTTCATGCTTGGAGTCGCCACTAATGTATTTGTAGTAGGTCGATTAGAAACCTAAATAAAACATAGAAATATGTTTAATTCCTACAAACCAGAGATTCTAAGTTTAGGGACTTGATTACGCTAGATCTAGGCTAACGCCCTTTCGGTATCTTTTTTTTTTCAAAAAATGTTTTAACAGACAGTTTGGATTCATTTTAACTTAGTCACTACCATGTGAGGTGATCATACGGGTGGGCAAACCATCAAAGTAACACCCAATAATCAAAACATTATATAAATTGCAAGATTGAGAGAATTACTTACCTCGAAGCAACGTAAGCATCTGCATTATTAGTTAGAAAATCACTTTAACAATCCTAATATGATTTCTAATTAACAAGCAGTTCACTCAATATTTTTTTTTATTTTCACTTATTTAAATGAAAGCTAATCTATATGTAATAACGTCCAAAAATTAACATGCGATTAATGCAGCTTAACATGCAAATTATATGTCATGTGACGACGTGACATAATTTTAATGACGGACAAATGATTTGTTTTTGGTAATTTCAAATGAAATTCGGAATTAAAAATTACTCATGCAATCTATCCTAGAGAAAATGATTTGATCTATCCTAAAGTGATTCCTTTTTTGGGATTTTTATTAAAATTCGAAATTATTAAATATCCTAAATAATCCACTAAGATTAAAACAATCTTTAATTTAAACTAGGAAATATGCTACCCTAAATCCCAATTTAAATCATATAATTATTTTATTTTTTAGGATATATTTAAGTTTCCCTAAGCATGCAAAATTTCTAATTTAAATCCTAACTAACATATTTTTTTGATTTTCTTTATTTAAAAGGAAAATAATTAAACAAAGATAATAACCGCATTCAAACAATTCCCGCAATCCGCAAGATTTTCCTTATCAAATTTCAATTAGGAAAAGAAATCAAACTAACGGTCATATATACAGTGTTATAGATATGAACCGAAACTTGATTGTTCAAATTTGGAAAGTAAATAAAATTTATTATCGTATCCAAGTGATTATGGATAAGATAACGATTTTCTGTATCGCCGCGTATCGTACCTTACGGATAAGGTCGGATAGTCATCCGGATACGTTGCAAAATTAGGAAAGATTCCTGATTTTGGACATTCTAGAACATTGCAGATAAAGTAAACATTATCCTAAAAATTTCTAGCAATCCACAGAATATTCACCAAAATATTTGAAATATCAAAAAAACTAGGAAACCAAATATTTTGAAAATATCATATAACGTTCTTACCTAATTTCGAGATATTTCCAAATTTGAACTCGCGTATCGGGATTGTGGATCGAGACGAGAGGCGGCAAGACGGATCGGCGACGGCAGCGGTGGCCCACGGCAAGACGTCATGCGGTGGGGGCTGCTCACAGTGTGGGTGATCGACGGCGGACACGCTTCTCACGACGGTGACAATGGCTCACAGTGATTCAACGAGTTCGCAGTGGCGATTCGGCTAGGACCGTCGATGAGGGACTCAACTGGCTACGGTGACAAGGACAATGGCGCCTTGGCTAGAGGTATAGTGCCACAGCAAGGACCGTCAATGGAGACTTCTCGGTGTCGCAGTATCGGTGAGGTGCTCACAATGTGGCCAACGAGAGCTTTAGATAACTCAGCTTGCCGTTTGAGTGAGATCACTTGACACACCGGGACGATCACCAACAAACCATACCAGCGGAAAGCTTCAAGGATGCTCATGGAATGTTGAGAATGTTGTAGGAAACAGAGACTGGCACGGCGAGAGCTGCAACGAGAAATTGGACCAGCGAACAACGAAGCAGCAACACCCATTTGTCTTCACTTGATTTTTTTATTCACAGCCACTACTTCCTTTCTTTTCTTCGTGAATATCTCCCCTCCTTTGTCACTCTCCGCTTGGACCACTCAAGACAAAAACCACCGCCCGATCATGTCTAGTGTTAACTAGATTTTATTGCTTTGGCAGTGGGTCTTAAATGGCCGAATCTCTCGAATGATGGAAGCATTGGCGCGGCGATGATGGATGGTTGCCAAGCACCGAAGGAACCACCGCAGGAGGACAGAACTTCTCTTCTTTTTCAGTCGTCAATCTCTCTCGCTCACATTTTTCTCTCGTGCTCTCTCTGAAAACTTTGATCTTGAAAATTATGAGAGCCCCCTTTTGATTGAGGGGTATAATTACATATTTATATCGCAACCCTAAGTTAATTGGCCGGGATTCCTAGTCCTAATGGGCTTAGGCTTTTATCCTTTCATTTTTATTTAATTTCAAATGGACCGAATTAATTTGGGCTTTTCTTTAATTAAGTTTGATGGGATGATTTAAGCTCGAATTAAGACAACCAATGCCTTTTAGACTTGTGATTTTCGGCCCCCATCTTTCGAGCGAGACGAGCTTTGTTTGGTACTCGAGCTTGATTTATGCAATGGATTTTCAATTTACTCACTACCGCCGGTCCAATGTTGAATGCAATTAAATTATATGATCCTAAACTATATGCTATGCAATTTAATTATTATTTTTGTTAGGTGTCGGGATTGACTCCTAATTTTCCCATGCAATATGTACCTAAATGGATCGCCAAAATTTAGGTGTCAACAGCTGCCCCTATTTAAAAGTGAGCTCGTAGAGGTTGCATTCAAAAACTAAATGATGTCTAAATTTTGACCATGCAAATGCAATGAATGATATCTTTGTTGGGATTATGAGTCCCATTCTAAAATGCAATAAGAGATGATGCATGCTGACTTGAATAAAACATATCTGGAGTTACTTACCTGACAGGAGTGGTAGAGTAATTCGAGGCATGACTCCGATTCTGTAAGTTGTTTGACAAATGTTTGTGCTCAGTCCAAAAGGTATTGCCTAATGAACGCTGGTGGACTTCGGTGACCTGTAGTTCAATTAGGACACATGAAGGATAGTTCGAATTACCTGGATATCGTCTGAGGTAATCGAAGATGATGATCAATAGACACCTGGATATCATCTGAGGTATCTAGAAATCAAAGAATTGAAGACTATTTTGAATATCTTAATATCGTCTTAGATACTCGAAATGGACCTTCCGTTGAACGCCTGGATATCGTCAGAGGCGTCCAGTGATAATATAGCGAAACGGAATTTATCCCAACTTTTATCGAAATACCTGGATATCGTTAGAGGTACTCGAGAAAATTATCCATTAGGAACTTGGATATAATCAGAGGTGCCTATTGTAGGGCTTTCTCCAAATTGCTAGAAAGGGGGCTTAACAAGGTGCCTAGTTATCATCTGAGGTATTTGCTAAACACCTAGATATCATTAGAGGTATTTAAGAAGGAACTTTCCAAATTGTTTGAAAGGTGTGTTTAACGAAATATCTGGTTATCATCTGAGATATTTGAAAGGACTTGATTGATAAATACCTGGATATCGTTAGAGGTATTTAACAATTTGGCGAACAGAAGGGCTAGGCCGAATGCTCGAAGATTCCTTGACAAAGTACCTGGATATCATCAGAGATACCTGAAAAGGTTTGATCAATAGATACTTGAATATCGTCAGAGGCATCTAGAGATCGCAATGATCAAATATGGGGCCTAAAGATTGCTCGAACATGTTAGGGATACCTGGATAGTCACAGGCATCCAAGGGATAGAGATATATTTACCTAGTGATATCTCCGACTCTTGAGGGCGTGTCTCATGCTGGACACAGATTTAGACAATATGTAACATGTATTCATGGGCAATCAAGAACACATATACTCATGCACCATAAATTCAATCGATTTTCATGCATGACGATTTTGTCGAATCAGCATTACTAAACTTCTCTGGGGAAAATCATGATAAGATAATCCGAACTCACAAGTGGGTGTCTTGAAAATGTCAAATGAGCGACCTCACGTCCAAAAGGGCTTTTACTCATTCTCATTGAAAAAGGCTGATTTATGAGAATCGCTCTATCTCACAATCATTATGTCGACAAGGGTCCGAGTATTCTCGCAAACAGTACGACCTTACCAATCCGAGAGGTCTTTGCTAGGACCGTAATGTGGGCTTGGTCAATGGCTTAGCAAAATGGACTCCTCGAGTTGAGGCTATTGAAAGAAAATATCTCGCAATCGTCTCCGGGTTTACAAGTCAAGAACCCTGCAAAATGAGATAGAAATAAACTTGCTCACACTTGTTCGAGCTAAGCTTATAAACATCTGAATCCTGCGTCAGTTCAAGTGCCATAATCTGAAGAGACTTTGTTAGGGACGTAATATAGGCTAGACTCACGGGTTGGGAAATGAATGGATCATTAGGCTCAAAATGTTTATAATTGGGGTGAATAAGTTGGTGATCATCTCGGCATTATTACTAATCTTCTTCTTCATCCTCAACCATTGTTATTTCAGCAAATGCTTCATTGGGCTTGAATTCACCACTTCTCTAAATTTGTAGAACTATGACTATCCCACTGGAAATGATTTTAACACACTTATTATTTTTTTTTTCATTGGGCATCGACCTTGCTTTTACCAAGCACACTGCTTTTTCTTGCTCCATAGTTTTTTTTTCTTTTTTTTCTTTCATTTTTGACTTTTGACACACACTGTCTATAATGCATATATTGGCCAACCACACTTTGGCTTGTTTTTACCAAATTACTTGACATTTGGACTCTCAGGGGCCTTCATCTTTTATCGGCGCTTCGAATATGCTGCTTGAACAATGATGACTTTTGCCTTGCCCCAGCGTGGGGGATGATCATCAACTGGGTTTGTATGAAATAAAATTGTAGGCTCAATTGGGCTTACCAAAGGATAAAGTGTGTATAGGATAGAGAAAGAAATGCTCTTCATCATCCTAAGGCACTTGAACTTCGCATGAATTCATCTGAAAAAGCAGCACTCGAAGATTGATGCAAGTGAGAGCAAGATAGTCTCTATTCATTTTTCACCTTATAATGCTGACTTACCTCTAGTTTTTCCCGATGTGGGGTGGTTCTTGACATGGGTAATTTGAAAGGATTTCTCCAAGCGTTTAGGCTCAAAGTGATGAAATAACGGATAACCTGTGGTGTTTGGGATAGAGAAATGAATTGCCTTTCGTCACTTCGGTTGCCGTACCTTTTGCGAGATAGCCATTTACCTTGCAAACATGAAATTTTTCCACTTAACTCACTGGGGATTAGTGCATGGGGCTATATATAGGATAGGGCTTGCCTTTCATCATCCCAATGTACCTCATTCAACACATTCAATTCATTCTACATGAGTTATCAGATTATCCAAATAGATTTCCCTTTTGAAGTCGATGATGTAGACCGACAAAATAACCATGCAGAGTTTAAAGCCAATGCACACATCTTAACTTGAAACCATTTATTCATCAGTGAAATGTTTGCAATTCAGAATATAAAACCAAACACTTGAAAACTTTTGCTGCGAAATGTTAGATTTTATCAGGGGTAATACATCTTTACAGTATCAGAATTAACAGGAGTGGAGAACTCACGACCATCCATTTCTGCGAGAATCAGGGTACCTCTGGGAAACACCTTTTTAACTACGTATGGACCGATGTAGTTTGGGACGAATTTGCCTACTCATGCGGCAACTGGATCGGACGTTTCGTCTCACTCTCAGGGGAATTTGCCTCTCTCTTCATCTCTTTGGGTTCTCTGAAATCACTCAGGTTAACGATGACAGTTTGGTCTGACGTGAGAACTTTGGACCTTTCATGTCGCTCTAGGCCATGTAGCATTTTCGAGGAATCTTTGAGTTCGTCGGTATCATTGAGATCAGGCTCGACGGCACATAATCCATCAGATTGGACTGTTCTCATACCCTCACGTGTCACAAGATTGCCCTTGAAACATAAAGTAGGGATTCAGAAGGACAAACATGACTAAACAGTGTATTTTTTCTTTTTTGAATTTTTTTTACTCTTTTTTTTTAAATTCTTTTCAAAAAAGTTTTAACATGAGGAAGCATGAAGAAGCCCGGGCCTCTGAATTCTCCTTGGACTATATTTTCTTTTATCGGTTGGCTATCATCACCGGGCTGGTTTGATGTACCTCAACATGCCCTCAAAAATGAAAATAGTTTGTAATTTCATTGATTATTACCAAATGAATTACATTTATTGAATGAAAATTGTAACGATGAATCCTAGAAATGAAAAATCCTAAAAAGCAGCTCCCGAGACTGGGCAAGTCCTAGAAAGCAATACAAATTCCCACGTAAGGGAGTGTGCGGAAAAAAGTAAAGGTGTTACTCTTGCGGGCCAGTACCCATTTCATCCTATGATCCTTTCTAGATAGCTCCAATAAAGAAATTATCGAACAGGGTAGTGATTCCCTCCATTTCATCATCAGGATCTTCTATCATTAGAGGTGTTGGATCATCCATACCTTCTCATTCATCCGAGACAATGTCACAGGGGTCAACATAGAAACTCGGGGGCGCCGAGTATTTCACATAATAATCGAACTTACCGCTCGGTTGCCCCAAAGTGTCGATCACCTCTTTCTCTTCATGCATCATTGTTGCAAGGCCTGGGAATATGGTACAGATATGTGGAAGCAACCTACCGCACCGAAGCTCTATGTTATTTTGGGTAATTCTACGCCCATGTTCTTCACCATTCGGTTCTTCTTCGGATTGCTGTCTATTCTGCCCGTCTCCTCGACCTCGACCACGACCACATCCACGTCCACATCTACGTCCACCATTATTTGGCACATTTGACCCCTAGTACCCCAACCCAGTAGTGTAGGGCCTCCGAGAGACCTCTACTGGTTAGCTGATACCTTGACCATTCCTGCTAAGGCCTTCACCCGGAGTAAAGTCATGAGACACCATTACTCTTCCGACCATGAATGCAACATTTGACACCTTAGAAATGGGTAGTGATGATCCTCTAGATGCATGTATGGTCGATATGAGCTCAAGCGACTTAAAGCTCGATTCTATTTTGCAATCTGGCTCAACATAGGGGATAGCTGTTGCGTGATAAATTGGGTGCTCTTCTTCACCGTGGACTGTGACTAACTTTCTCTCCACAACAAACTTCACCTTCTGATGTAGACTGGATGACACAGCTCCAGTAGTATGAGTCCATGGACGACCCAACAGAAAATTGAATGCAGTGGAAATGTTTATAACTTAAAATAGGATGTTAAACATTGTTGGTCCTATTTGTATGTCAAGGTGGATTTCTCTCATCACTTCTTTCTTCGTTCCATCAAAGGCTCGTACGAAGGTCTTTGCAGAATTTATCCTAGAAGGATCTATCTTGAAACGGTGTAAAGTCACCAGAGAACAGATGTTCAAGGCTGATCCGTTGTCAATGAGTACCTGGGCTACATGCGAGGCCTTGTATTTGACAGAAATGTAAAGTGCTTTGGTATGTCCTCTCCCTTCTAGAGGGAACTATTCATCCGAAAAGGCTATAAGATCTTTGAGGAGTATGGAACCCATAAATTCCTCCAATTTGTTATGATCGATCGTCTCAGGCACGTGGACTTCACTTAACACCTTCATCAGGGCATTTTGATGTTTGACAGACGGGTAGTGATGATCCTCTAGATGCATGTATGGTCGATATGAGCTCAAGCGACTTATAGCTCGATTCTATTTTGCAATCCGGCTCAACATAGAGGATAGCTGTTGCGTGATAAATTGGGTGCTCTTCTTCACCGTGGACTGTGACTAACTTTCTCTCCACAACAAACTTCACCTTCTGATGTAGACTAGATGGCACAGCTCCAGTAGTATGAGTCCATGGACGACCCAACAGAAAATTGAATGCAGTGGAAATGTTTATAACTTAAAATAGGATGTTAAACATTGTTGGTCCTATTTGTATGTCAAGGTGGATTTCTCCCATCACTTCTTTCTTCGTTCCATCAAAGGCTCGTACGGAGGTCTTTGCAGAATTTATCCTAGAAGGATCTATCTTGAAACGGTGTAAAGTCACCAGAGAACATATGTTCAAGGCTGATCCGTTGTCAATGAGTACCTGGGCTACATGCGAGGCCTTGTATTTGACAGAAATGTAAAGTGCTTTGGTATGTCCTCTCCCTTCTAGAGGGAACTCTTCATCCGAAAAGGCTATAAGATCTTTGAGGAGTATGGAACCCATAAACTCCTCCAATTTGTTATGATCGATCGTCTCAGGCACGTGGACTTCACTTAACACCTTCATCAGGGCATTTTGATGTTTGACAGACGTTTGGAGGAGTTCAAGCAGAGAGATTTGCGTAGGCATCTTGCGCAGTTGCTTAACTATGTTGTATTCAGTAGACTTGATTACGGCCAGAATCTCCTTAGCTTCTTCATCAGTAATAGGTTTTACACGTTGGACATTAGCTTAGCCATAGGTACGTCCAGATTTGATAACTAAGTCGACATCGAGACTGTAGGACCAAGGGACTGCTTTATTATCACAGTACTCGTACGGTTGAGGTATCTCGATCACTATCGCTTCATCGACTGTGGGCGCGCTTACTACGATCTCTTCATCATTGATCGCGTCTTCGAGCGGAAGCATGTGTTCAATCAAAGGATCGAGCTTGTCCTTTTCGGTGTTCAATGTAGCAAACTCCTCGTCCCAATTAATAACCACTTCAAAGATAGTGAAAATGATGCCAGTGTGGTCAGCATAAACGATCATCCCAGCTTTTACCATCCTTGAGATTCTTTCTCTCATGATAGCCAGAGGAAGGATCTCATTACTCTGGTAATAATCGGCTTTCACTAACTCACCGTAGACATCGATGGTGTATACCTTAACATTCTTGATTCGACCAGCATTGAAACTAAATATGGCATTCACATTGCCCGCATGATCAAGGAGCGGGTTGCTCTGAACATTCAGCTTAGCGGGTTGAAAGGAAAATGCCCTTGTATCAAGCAAGTTATGGATTCAATACTTAAGAGTGATACGGTCATCAGTTAAATACCCTACTTCATCCATATGTTCATCACATTTCTTGAACAGATCGTAGTTATAGAACTGCTCGGGGTTGGGCCGCTTTGGCTCAGTGATAAGCAAACCTCTCTTCTGGAGGACCGCCAGCACTTGAAACAACGAGCCGGGGAGAGGGGTGAATTGCCTCTTATTGTTCCTCCTTTGAGAAGGTTGACGACTCGTGCTATGTTGTTGAGTTTTTGCTACTTGAATCGCTGGAGCGCATTAACATTCTTCCGACTTGGCTGGGTATACGTTACATTCACTTCAGCTGTCGGTTCTTTCTCCTTTCTTGTGCTAAATCTTTTGGTCGAAGAAGATGGCTCCACAAACCACCTATCTTTCAGCCCTATCTCAATCTATTCGCCTATGAGGATGAGTTTATTGAAGTTGTCAGCCGAAATGGCTACCATCTGATTACGGTACTCAAATGGGAGAGTTTTAATGAACATCATCTTCAATTCACTGTCTATGGGTTCCGGGACAACCTGAGCAGCTATATTTCTCCATCTGATAACATAATCTTTAAAGTACTCAGTCTTTTTCATCTGAGCACGCTCGAGGTCTTCGCGGGTAGGAATGATGTCCGTTATGAACCTGTATTGCTTTAGGAATGCTTCACTAGCTTCCTTCCAAGTTTTGAGGCCATTTATCTTCTTTATGAGATATTAGTTCAAAGCAGGATTCGTCAAACTTGCTTGAAATGCATGGATTATCAGGAGTTCATTATCAACGTACGAGGTCATCTGTACGTGGTATAGCTGTAGGTGGGCTTTTGGACACGAGATGCCACTGTACTTGTCAAAATCCGGCATCTTGAATTTCTTCGGGATTTTGATCTGTGTGTACAGAGAGAGATCGGTTGAAGGTGAATCCTGTGAACCTTCTAGCTGCTTCACTCTCTCTTCAAATTTGTTGACCCGCTCATCAAGTTTATCCTTGCTGACGATAATCTAGACTGGGTCATTTACTAAATCGGGAAGATCGTCATCTTCCTCACTATCGGCATTTTTTTCACCTTTATGCTTTGGGGCTGATGCTTCAGGGGATGCTGGAATGGGAGTCAGCCGAAGGGCTTTGATCTAAGCAGATGTTTGTTGCATTGCAATGAGGACTTGCTTCATTTGGTCCTCAATGCCAACGACACGATCTCGTAAGTCAGTTTGATCGGCTATTCTAGTTCTCGACCGCGTATGAATAGGCGATCGTGACCGATTCGTAATTACCTAATTTCACGGATAAAACAAGCATACATAAGTGTCAAGAAGAATCACACGCCGATCCATGACATTGGTTTAACAGCTTTGATTAGAAATGACCTATTTACTGAAAAAAAAAAATTTTACAACGACTATAACTTGAAATCACTTAAACAAAAATGTAAAAACAAATGACTCAATTCCTAAACAAGTCCAAAGACTAAAACTGAAATGAGAATATAGATTCATGCTTTTCTATTTGGCTTGATCCATAGACATATGGGAGGCGACTTCCTTCTTTAACTACTCATAAGCTCGAGCTATTTTGGATATTTTTTCTTGAGCTTCTTCGGCCTTCCTTTTGAGACGGTTGTTCTCTGAGCGAGTGGCGGGCTTGAGAGACACCTTGGGTATCTTCGGGAGTAACTCCTATGGGACTTTGTGCTGTCGAATATACTCAATCGTCAAAAAATAGGACTTCTGCTCCTCCTTGAGCTCTTTTTTGGGTCGAACTATCTTTAAAAGACGACACTTTTTCCATATCTTTTTGAGCTGAGCTACGGTCCTTTCGTGGTCTTCATTGTCATTGATGAAGTCGACTTGGAGGAGCTCTGGTTGTAACGTTGGAGGGAGCCCTTAGAGAATCCGGTACTGACGAGACACTCTAGCAGGGTAGTATTCGATTGCACCAGCGAAGCCCAATAGTGGAACCGGTACAATACCATTACACGTAAGCTGAGCTTCCTCGACCTTAAACCAGTTAGCATGCCATTGGAAACCTTGGGGTTTAGTGTTTTTCATGAAAATGATCCATTCAGAGTAATGATAACCAGGTGCATTCTCTTGTTTTTCTTTATACTTTAAGATGGGATGGCTAGAATCACTAAGGTCGGATATCGTGAGTAAATCGCCATATCCTTTTATGTGAGACAAAAACCAAATTTGCAATAGTTCAAGAGGGACATGAAATGTTTTGTCAACATGTTACCTAAATTTAGTAAGAGAAATAAAAGTCTCGACTAAAATGGTGTTGAGAAAATTCTTTTCAAGACAGACTTGTTAGACCAACCATACAATTGATGAATTACATGCATTCTTACAGTGAGGAAAAATTACGAACCCAAAAAATGCTAGCAAAAAAATTCTGCCTTTTTGAAAAGATATGTCTTTATCAAAACATTGACTCAAGAATGAAAAAGGACATGTCCCACGATTTGCTTTCAAAACTTTTCCCAATTCATCTTTTACGATACCCAAAAATTCAAAGAACATTAAGGTGAAATCGATTTCAAGAGGTGGTGTAACTAATTCCGACGCTAAAGGTTTTTCAATGATTACGCTATATTCTTCCAAAGTCAGGGTGAGCTCATGTTTACCGAATATAAAGGTAGACGTCTTGGGACACCAAAAGTGTGCTAATGCTCGAACGAGACCGGTACAGACTTTGACTTCCAATAAGGGGAGAAGCCTCCCAATGTGGATCTCAACTAGCTTACGATTGGTCAAACTGAGTAGATTCCACCAGGCACGGAGTTTATCCTTAGGAGCATCAAGAATCTGGATGTCTGCCCCTCCCATAGTATATAGAATAAGACTCACGATCAACTTAAGGTCATGGACCGACAAAAAAAATACGAAACATAAATAAATTGCGAGATAAAGGTTCAGAAAAATTACTTCACCGGGTAGGATCATGGCAATTACATAGACATACGCATGAAATGTGAGGTTCGATTTCTATCTAGACTCTGACTTGCAAAGTGGAGACGCGAGGATTACCGAGCTAAACCAGTCATGGTGGTGATTAGACTAGGATTCCCCTAACTCCAGCTTAGTCAAGGAGCCGACCCGGGTTGTAAATGGTGCAACCGTGGTGGGAACTCAATGACACCATGAAAGAACTTTCGGGACCAAGGAGGGCGACCCGTACCACACGGGTGTAGTCGGGGTGTCCGCTGTCTCAGTACAATCCTAAACCTATGCCGCCCAGGTCCGACAGCGGGTAGTGTGTGCTAGAGTGTAGTGAAAATGCACAGACATACACAACAGATCATATGCAAACAACGCTTCAATATCAAAATTAAAACATCCAATCTCAACACCTCCCTGGAAAAAAGTGGTTAACAAACACTTCACCCCTTATAACTCCCATTCTGCAAAAACATTTAACACCTAAAATGTTAGGGACGTACCTGGGATCCTCGCTGCCAAGCAAAAATATTTTTTTGAAAAGAAAAATTGGCCTAAGTCCACTAAGAGTTTAAACCTTGTCCCCAGCGGAGTCGCCAAGTTGTCGCGACCTAAATTTTATCAGGCTAATGGATTATTAAGACTAAGCTTAACTCAGGCCCTCCCAAATCTTGCCAATTCGCAACTTAGGGTTTAAGTTTTTAATATGTAAAAGTTTTCATACTTGGAGTCACCACTAATCTATTTGTGGTAGGTCGATTAGAAACCTAAATAAAACATAGAGATATGTTTTATTCCTACGAACCAGAGATTCTAAACTCGGGGACTTGATTACGCTAGATCTAGACTAACGCCCTTTCGGTACCTTTTTTTTTCAAAAAATATTTTGGCAGACAGTTTGGATTCATTTTAACTTAATCACTAGCATGTGAGGTGATCATACGGATGCGCAAACCACCAAAGTAACACCCAATAATCAAAACATTATATAAATTGCAAGATTTGAAGAATTACTTACCTCGAAGCAACGTAAGCATCTGCATTGTTAGCTAGAAAATCACATCAACAATCCTAATATGATTTCTAATTAACAAGCAGTTCACTCAATATTTTTTTTATTTTCACTTATTTAAATGAAAGCTAATCTATATATAATGACGTGCAAAAATTAACACGCGATTAATGCAGCCTAACATGCAAACTATATGTTATGCGACGACGTGACATAATTTTAACGACGAACAAATGATTTGTTTTTGGTAATTTCAAATGAAATTCGGAATTAAAAATTACTCATGCAATCTATCCTAGAGAAAATGATTTGATCTATCCTAAAGTGATTCCTTTTTTTGGGATTTTTATTAAAATTCGAAATTATTAAATATCCTAAATAATCCACTAAGATTAAAACAATCTTTAATTTAAACTAGGAAATATGCTACCCTAAATCCCAATTTAAATCAAATAATTATCTTATTCTTTAGGATATATTTAAGATTCCCTAAGCATGCAAAATTTCTAATTTAAATCCTAACAAACATATTTTTTTGATTTTCTTTATTTAAAAGGAAAACAATTAAACAAAGATAACAACCGCATTGAAACAATCTCCGCAATATGCAAGATTTTCCTTATCAAATTTCAATTAGGAAAAGAAATCAAACTAACAGTCATATCTATAAGGTTATAAATATCGACGGAAAGTTGATTGTTCGAATTTGGAAAGCAAATAAAATTTATTATTGTATCCAAGTGATTATGGATAAGATAACGATTTTCTGTATCGCCGCGTATCGTACCTTAGGGATAAGGTCGGATAGTCGTCCAGATACGTTGTAAAATTAGGAAAGATTCCTGATTTTGGACATTCTAGAACATTGCGGATATAAAAACATTATCCTAAAAATTTCTAGCAATCCACGGAATATTCGCCAAAATATTTGAAATTTAAAAAAAACTAGGAAACCAAATATTTTGAAAATATCATATAACATTCTTACATAATTTCGAGATATTTCCAAATTTGAACTCGCGGATCGGGATTGTGGATTGAGACGAGCGACGGCAAGATGGATCAGCGACGGTAGCGGTGGCCCGCGGCGAGACGTCTTGCAGTGGGGTTGCTCATGGTGTGGGTGATCGACGGCGGACACGGTTCTCACGACGGTGACAATGGCTCACAGTGATTCGACGAGTTCGCAATGGCGGTTCGGCTAGGACCGTCGATGAGGGGCTCAACTGGCTGCGGTGACAAGGACAATGGCATCTTGGCTAGAGGTACAGTGTCACGGCAAGGATCGTCGATGGAGACTTCTCGGTGTCGTGGTATCAGTGAGGTGCTCACAACACGCCATCGAGAGCTTTAGATAAACTCAGCTTGCCGTTTGAGTGAGATCACTTGGCACACCGGGATGATCACCAACGAACCAGACCAGTGGAAAGCTTTAAGGCCGCTCGTGGAATGTTGAGAACATTGTAGGAAACAGAGACCGGCACGGCAAGAGCTGCAACGAGAAATTGGACCAGCGTACAGCAAAGCAGCAACACTCCTTTGTCTTCACTTGATTTTTTATTCACAGCCACTACTTCCTTTCTTTTCTTCGTGATTATCTCCCCTCCTTTGTCACTCTAACCTTGGACCACTCAAGACAAAAACCACCGCCCGATCATGTCTAGTGTTGACTAGATTTTATTGCTTTGGCAGTGGGTCTTCAATGGCCGAATCTCTCGAACGATGGAAGCGTTGGCACGGCAATGATGGATGGTTGCCAAGCACCGAAGGAACCACCGCGGGAGGACAGAACTTCTTTTCTTTTTCAGTCGTGAGTCTCTCTCACTCGCGTTTTTCTTTCGTGCTCTCTCTGAAAACCCTGATCTTGAAAATTATGAGAGCCCCTTTTTGATTGAGGGGTATAATTACATATTTATATCACAACCTTAAATTAATTGGCCAGGCTTCCTAGTCCTAATGAGCTTAGGCTTAGGCTTTTATCCTTTCATTTTTATTTAATTTCAAATAGGCCGAATTAATTTGGGCTTTTCTTTAATTAAGCTTAATGGGCTGATTTAAGCTCAAATTAAGACAACCAAGGCCTTTTAGACTTGTGATTTTCGGCCCCCATCTTCCGAGCGAGACGAGCTTTGTTCGGTACTCGAGCTTGATTTATGCAAGGGATTTTCAACTTACGCACTGCCGCCGGTCCAATGTTGAATGCAATTAAACTATATGATCCTAAACTATATGCTATGCAATTTAATTATTATTTTTGTTAGGTGTCGGGATTGATCCTAATTTTCCCATGCAATATGTACCTAAATGGATCGCCAAAATTTACGTGTCAACAAAAATATTTGGTAGAGAATCACAAAATAATAACATTTGTGATCTTTCTTTTTAGAAGAAAACTGTGGGAAGAAAATAAATAGCATATAGACAACCTATTGAAAAATAAACTGATGCTATTAATATTTGAAATTTTCAAAAATACATTTAAGGGACATAACAAAACTCATCCCAGCACTATTTGCTCGAATTCTTTTTTGTTACATGTACTATCTTTTGTCGATGTTTAGTCTCCCAACTTTATCTCCAGCGATAATTTTAAAACAAAATTCAATATTGCGTTAAAGTATGTACAGAATATGCTGAGTCGGTACTCACATATCGACACGTGGCACCTAAGTGTACAAGTTTCTTAAAGATTTATACCTTTAAGCCTAGTACTTTTAGAAATGTTCAAATTTAGTCCTTGTGCATTGCTTTATTAACATAACAAGTCCTTACATTATTTTTCCGTGAAAATCTAATTTCTTTCATCACATCTCCATTTTAAATCTTATGAAAATGTCAAATTACGACCAACGACAAATTGGCGATTCCCACGCTTACAGGTGTGCCTAATCTGATTGATAGACCCATAAGATTATTTCATCAAATGTAATAATGGCATCGTCGTTTTCAGTAGAGATTCATACATAATTATCTAGGACTACTTTTAATAAAAAGTAGATAAGTTTTACTTATTCAAACTACAGCCTTAACTCGCCATCTTGTGGACAAAATATCATGGACGATTCATTCAAAACTTCAGATTGAATCAAGCACACACATGGATGCAATCACAGGGTCGTGGAATCTTGTGAAAGGAACAAACGGTTGCAAATGGTAGGACATTTGCAAATCTTTTTTTTTTTTTTTGCAAATGGCTTAAGGAATCACTTGGCCATTTTTATATTTATGCAAAAAAAAAAAGATGCTAGAGTATTGAGCATCATCATCTCTTTTGTGATAAAAAAAAAAGTTTGATTGAGACTCGTAGATGTCTCCGTTGCCCTGCCAATATGCTTGTCCTCGTCGACCAATTCATAAGACTCTTTGACTCTATGCCAGGATAACATAAAGATCAAACAAAGATCTATCAATCATTTCCTTCGTAACATAGATACATCGTCGAAATTGTACTGCAATCGGTATGATCTGAATCTGGCTCGGGCAGCCGCCCGATACACAATTCACAAAGGACAGATGGTACTGCATGGACCGGCACTCTTCCAATCAACTGACCATTGATGTCCTCAATGCGATCAAACTTACATATTGGCTAGTTTCAAACAGGAAAATATGTGGGAGCGGGCTTTAAACATGAAAGGATCAAACTCTGTATGATAGGCATTTTATGCAAAAACAGGGCTGCCGTTTTGGTTAGTTTTACACCTCTAAACAAAAAGTGTTCGTGCAATGATGCAGATCCTTGGTTTATTGCATTTCAAAATCTTGGCAAACTTCACATCTTTGCTCGGAAAAGTACAAATAAGACTAGCAACATGTCATAAAAGTTAGAACATCAGATAAGAGCCCTGGATTACCTTTAGCATGTCGTGATCCCATAATTGTTTGTTTTAGTTTGTCCTGCTCTGACTCTTAACTCACTTTCAGACTTTTACTTTATTTCTTGCAAAGCGTGGGAGTTGAACTCACATATGAAACTACACGCCCTTACCCTTAGCCCCCCCGAGAAGATGGGAAATCAAACTCCCTACCTTTCTCTTCTCAAGTAGAAAGAGTGGTTGCTGGAACAAATTCTAATGGTTTGATCCCATAATTGTTGCCCTTCGGACTTGCAGCGCAATCCATTTAATGCTTATTCAGAATATCATTTCCTCCCCAAATTACAATTTACAACCAAATGTGGAAGTTTTGTCGTGGAACTTGGTATGACACTGAAATCCTCATCATATTCAAATGCAAAGATCAAATCACGTGGAGAATGATTAGAACAGTCTGCATCGAGATGGGAACATTCCTATAAGAACCGTCATGGGACATTCCTCGTACTCTTTCTGAATGTGTCGTTCCGTGAGCACTTATTTTGTTTTGTTTTGTTTCTCCACATTATTTAGCAGCTTTGTTTTTGTTATCCTATTCTCTTGTTCTCCTTCACATTAGGTAAGCTTCCTAGAAATTGCTCATCGGTAGCATCCGATAACATGTCACCCGACCGCTACGTGTAAGTTACCATGTTTACAATTAAAAAATGTGCATGCTATATAAAATGACATTTCTCAATCCCTCGTTAACAAAGTTTCTATATCAATTTTTCACATTTGCATAATTAAACAAGCTAAAGATTTTGTAAGGGTAAGAAGATTTGGATAAATGCAGCATACAGTTAGCATGATGAACTAGAAAGGATGACAATATGAACAGTATCTGGAAAACAGAGTAAGATCCAAAATAAGTACAGAACAGGCATCTAATCGCACCTGAACGATGTCGATCTTCCATGCACCACTCCTGGTAAAATTTTGTGCAGCCTACTGCAAATTGAGAGCCACATTGGCCTCCATTGGGCTTGCAGGTGAAGAAAAGGCCCAAAAATAACACTTCGGGTTGATGATAATCTCATGTTCTTCGTCAAATTGTGGCTGATCCTCTGTCTTCGTGCATTCAATTCAATTCTTCACTCTGTTTTCGGAGAAACATTATGCGACTTCATCGTGACAAATCAGAACAATGGCCAAATGATTCCTTCAGCTATTACTTTTCATTCATGTCTACGATTTACAGAATCGAATTCCGCTCGTGACACATCAATGAGTAGGCACTAATCGGACATAGAGACGCTGGCGACAGCTTATCCACTGGCTTAAAAATGCAACATACCCGGAACTCTTGACTTCACTTATCCGCCAATTTGTACCACTCAACCACTAATCCACAAGATGATAACTATGCACTATTTCGGGAGATGTTGCTACAAACCTCTTATTTCATGATGCCTTATTATTAAATTTTAAAATTCAATTTACTATGTGAGATTTTTCCATGATTCTCGCATGCTCAATTTGATTGTTCACATTTACGATCGCACATGTTTTTTCGGACGCAATATTGAGCAAACTTATTGTTTTACAATACCAAAAAGAGCATGAAAGGAACGCGCACACACTCCAGATCTAATACACGCTATAACAATTTATGAACTATTAACCCCACCTCATGCAATAAAATCTCAAAAAAAAATTATTTTTTTATTAGTTTAATATGAAAATTGACCAAAGACAATGGGGATAAAAAAAGGAACAGAGAAAAGTAAAGGAGAAAAAAAACGAACGAGAAGAAAACAGCATTTCTTGGGCCCGGGAAAATAGTTGCCCAGCTCCATGCATATTGAGGAATGGGCCCATTTTCCCATACCCATTATTGTAGAAAAGTAGGCCAGTAGGCCTACATTATATTTATCACGTCACCATACTTGCCACTCCTTTGAATTTTATTATGTCGCCAAAAATTGCCCCTTCATCTTAGTAGCTCACATTATCATAATGTGTCACTTTATCGAAGTTCCCACGATATTACCATATATATGGACAATCACACAAACAATTCCAAACATATTGTACAAAAACCAATAAAAAACTAAACATTTTAATTGACGCGATGTAGTCCTAATTCTTTGAGGGAACAAACGTAATCAAGTCCTTTTAACCAAATTTTGCCGAATTTTTCGAACGTGACACCGACCGTCCTATGTTAATTTGTCTCCACAAGGTGCTGCGGGCTGATAGCCTGGTTTATTTTTTATGCCTCAGTGGAGGCCAACGACAAGACAACCACCCCGAGTCATGCCACGAAAATCAATGTTAAGAAAATTTTCGTTGAATTTCCTTTTTAAACTTGTTAAAATTGAAAATGAGACACAACAATTCATTCTTTCAAATTATATTATTATTGTTAGATTTATCCGACGATGCAGAAAAATTGTTGCACGTTCACCTTTGAATGAGCGACGTGTATGTTTAGAGTTAATTTTATAATCTAATTGTTCCACATGTCAACAATCTAACGATGAATGTGTAAGACGCTAACCATGGATATAATAAAAATCCGAATGATACCCACCTGAACAGAGGACTTTGACTTCATAGCAATTGAACAACGCAAAATCTATATGTTTAAGACAAAGCCAGTCAAATTTCTGGCCATGCACGTTAGACTTGATAATTGAACTGTTTTTTGGGAAAGAAATTGGAAGGTGTTCTGATGCGAGAGTAGAAGATTATCAATATAGTTTTTTTTTTTGGTAAAGAGATTATCAATATAGTTGGACATTGGAAAAATCAACATCCCAAATTACTTTTAATTAGGATATAACCGTATCATGTTTGATAATTTCATTATTGTACAATATATTGACACTCAATTTGGGGCTCAACTAGTGTATTTTATCATTTACCCAACCAAATGGACGATGAAGGTAAAATTTTGAAACCGCTCCCAACTTAAAATCTAAAGCTCATTTAACATTTTAGATGAATGCGTCGTCTAGCACTTAACTACTCTGAATTTTTCAATACTCTAAACTCCCCCGCACATACGGAAAAGTATTTCATGTGACAGACACGCCGAGTGAAAAAACTGACCAAAAGAAAGAGAGTTCAAACATAAATTTAGTTGGAATAGATGTGATTGGTTGATTTTGCCTTGTCAGTTGTGTGTCTAACAATGTAACTTTTTCATGCATATAAATCCTTGAAAGTCTAAAGGAAAATGGGAAGATGAATAAGGGACGTGAAAGATTAAATTACTAAGTCTCTTAACCAGCCCGGTACGATGTAGAATTTTGTGAAATCACCATCAAATTATCTAAAAACTTAAAATTATTGGACAAAAGCATGGTTCAATATTTCAGTGCAAATTGAGGAAATTACCCCAAAAGTCATAAAATTGTTACATGAATGTCAATCCAGTTCTAAACTTTCTAATTTGGCTAATGTAATAATAAACCTTTTGACAATTTCCTAAAATAGTCCATCTAGCCAATTTAGGTTGGAAATTGCTAACATGGTAGTTTAGTTAGGGCCAGCCGTCATATGTGGCATGGTCGATGCCTGACATGAAAGAAATGAATCGAAACGATGTTGTTTTGCAATTTTAAAAAAATCAGAATTTTGTTTTTTTTTCATTTTCTTTTCTTTCTTTTTCCACGCTACTGTTCATCTCCCTTATGTCTTCGTCGGCGCCTA